>OY754964.1:12596349-12853557 GCA_963576475.1 Molanna angustata
AGGAGCATAAATAGAAACAAAGATAGCCTCGTGGTATTCAACGCAACATCATTAGGGTTAAAGCAGTTAAACACGCAAATCTAAACAACCAAAAAAAAGTGCGTGCCGTTTTTTATTTGACACGTTTCATACAATTATTATTGTTGTACTAACGCACACTTTTGACCATGACACCATTTTAAATACAACTAGAAAATTATCTTTATGAAAATAAGATTCAGCCAGTTCTTCATTTTGGTAACTCAATCTAAATCATATAAGTATTTTTCAGCTAAAGCTGCATTTAAAAATTATTTTTAATTATTATTTTAGAGTCGAATAGATCTAATCATTCAAATTCTTCAATTAAAATATGTAATTGTAAAATTCAATACAATTCGTAAAAATTATCTAGGTGCATAATTTGTTTGTTTCTTGCCGTAAGTTGGAATATTAAGCGAGAACAAGGAAATCAAGGCACCTACAAAGCTTACGGACTGTCATCGGCTGGTTTACGTATTTGCAAGCATAAAAATATTTGATTTTTTGAAGACTTGGAGTACGACTACAATTAATTAGACTGTAATATTGTAAAAACTTAAATAAGGGTATGTTAAGGGGCCATATAAACCTAAATAATAATAAAAAATACCATAAGTATTTTCAACAATTTTCTAGTGAATGTTCGTCACACAATTTCAAAATTCTATCTTAATTCTCTTCAAAAATTATTAAAAATATCCTTTTTTACAGCATTTTTTAAAATTACTCCATAACTATGCGTCTTAGAGATATAAATATTTTATGTGCTTAGAAAGTGCATAAAATCAAAGTGAATATAACAAAGTGAACCGATAAAGTTTTTTCATTTCAAGTAAGGTTTGTTCTTAAAATTAATGCAAAAAAATCAACAAATTTTGAGTTTCCGATAATTTAAATCACGTATAAACCTTTTTAAATGCATGCAACAGTTACCGTTACTAACAGGTAATTTCATAGTGCATTAGGCTTTTTAATAATGTTTTCAGTCACTAAATTTAGCGTTATATGTCCTCTTAATATAGATTAAATTCATAATAATTATTAAAATCGATAATCATTTGATAAAAGAGTACACAATAATCCTAATCAGTAAAACAATTTTCTAGTATAGTTATAAAAATGTCCCTAAATTATATCAAATCACAGTACTCCAAAGAAAACAAAATACCCGTTTTTGGTGTACCTACCTATAGTTTGTATGTAATTCTGGAAATCGAGGCCACGCATGTAACGAGA
This sequence comes from Molanna angustata, assembly GCA_963576475.1. Classification (NCBI taxonomy): domain Eukaryota; kingdom Metazoa; phylum Arthropoda; class Insecta; order Trichoptera; family Molannidae; genus Molanna; species Molanna angustata. The sequence goes on from OY754964.1 coordinate 12,597,607, forward strand.
AAATAATTATATTTTTCTTCAATGCCCCAAGAACATTTTCTTCTGTACACATATAAATATCTTGAATAGAAAAGGCATCACGATAAGAACTATGTAATTTCATATTGAAGTTTTGAAAATATTTGATTAAGTCACTCCTTAATATGAAGTAGTAATGCGATGTTTTTCGTTGCTGTTTTTTTTTTCTTCTTCAAATCGAAGGAAAATTATGGTTTCATCAACGATGGCTCGTGCAGGAAGTTCTTCATTTCCTTCCTTAGGAAAACAATGCCTCACAGAATGAAAACTGACAGGCCTAATGGAAAGGACGTTTCTGCCAAGAAAACATTTTATCCGACATTTGATATGTTTGCAGTTTGCCCTTGTTTTGATTGAAATATAGGTTGTTGGGTACTAAAGTACTGAAGATTGGTGTTAACCACATTTTAGTATGAATCAGCATGGTTTGTTACTTGGAAGATTTATTGATTCATCATTTCTTTAACGAAATAGTTGAAAATATTGATTTTAAATCTTAAAAGGTAATAATAAAATTGACATGTTACATAAAAGAAATATAGGTTATTATCCAACTGTCGATTCGTTCAAGAGAATGAAATTCTCTTGAAGGAAGAGGCAGTTAAATCCTAGATACGCGAGAATTGTATGCATGGTCTACTTTTTTCACGGCTTTTCCAAATTTGAAGTCAAAAAACACCAACTCAGAGGCTTCGCAGCATATATGTTCCATATACGGATTTACTCAGAATTCGGAGTAGAACATTTCATGTGTCTGTGTGTGTCTGTCTGTGTGTGTGTGTGTGTGTGTGTGTGTGTGTGTGTGTGTGTGTGTGTGTGTGTGTGTGTGTGTGTGTGTTGTGTGTGTGTGTGTGTCCTTATAACTTTTGATCCGCTCAATTAACAGAGCCCAAAATTTCAAAATATATAAATAATTATAGGTTTACAAAAATTTTATACTCAGAATTTTGAATGTTTGTTTCAGTCAGGGGTTATCAACTTTTGAATTTTTGATTTATTTTTCCATATATCTCAGAAACCACAAAAGCTAGAACGCTGAAAATTGGTACAAAGATAAACAAATACAAAATCTAAATTTTTTTTTCAAAAAAGTTCAAGGGTTTCTCAAACATTTTTTATTAAGAATTTTTTTTTATGATAAATTTACGAGTTTAACTGCCTATATTTCCATTTTTTTTAAATATCGAAAAAATCTGAAACACCCCAACCAGATTTTATATAATTTTCTATAAAAAATATCAATATTGTTGAAGTACCTACATCTTAATTTTTTTTAACAATTTTTATAAAAATTGAATTTAGTGACGACATTGCTTCATACAATGTGTATGGCAGTCGCCTATACACAATATGTATAGTTTGATATAAAAATCAACAAACATACTGTCATGTTATTTTATTGAATAGCATGACTTACCTCCTCTCAGAGGAAAATTGAAAAAAAAGGATAATCCACTTTGGAAAAAATGTTAAAATTATGCTAATAGGCAGAGTTTTTTTGTCTGCGGGCAACCCCGTTAGTTAGTCGCCGAGCGGAAACACCAGATGCTTTTTTTTTGCCGATATTCTTTTAACGAGAGGTGACGCGAAAAAGTCAATAAAATGGACGTCACTTAAATAGACAGAGAAAACGCTGTGGCGTTTAAAATATTATAAATAACCATAAAAAAAGACTAGTGGGAAAATGGGTAAGTCTCCATGTCTATTTTTTTGAACATAATTAGTTTGACGTCCACCGACACACAATAATTTTATAACATATTCCAGGGTTAACGAGTCCCCAAATATTCCTTCCTACTAGTTTTTTTTATATATTTAATATGTAATGGAATCCAAAGTATTATGTAGACTAAGATTAAACAATATCATTGCACCGACTATCCATCATTTAGAAGACGAGTTGTTTTGCTGGAAACAGCAAAATATGATATGAAATTGAATCAAGATGGCGATGAGTCGTGTAACCTCAAAAGACCGACATTTTCTGTGAACAACGATGGCGGATGATCGAATCTTATTTAACTTCGTGCAGTTTTAAAAATAGAAAATTCGAATTTAGTGACTTTCAATATGAACAGTTTTTTTTTAATTTAATTTTGTAAAATGTAAATTAACGACAACCATTTTTTTTGTATTAATGAAATTTAGTATAATGTATTAACACGAGTATGTAAATTTGGCCAAATAGTTAATAAGAAGATTTTTGTTAATAAATAATGTTTTATTGGGTCATAATTACATTAAGATAGATTTTTTTCTTAAAGGGTTAATATTGGGAATGGTAAAATGTAATAGAAATAAAAAATGTAATGAGGTTGTAATAATTTAATTGTCTTATATGAATAATTTTTTTTTTTTTTGATTAATTAATTAATTAATTATTCATATAAGACATATTAATTAATTAATTATTATGGATAATTTTTTTTTTTTGATTAATTAATTAATTAATTATTCATATAAGACATATTAATTAATTAATTATTCATATAAGACAATTAAATTATTACAACCTCATTACATTTTTTATTTCTATTACATTTTACCATTCCCAATATTAACCCTTTAAGAAAAAAATCTATCTTAATGTAATTATGACCCAATAAAACATTATTTATTAACAAAAATCTTCTTATTAACTATTTGGCCAAATTTACATACTGGTGTTAATACATTATACTAAATTTCATTAATACAAAACAAATGGTTGTCGTTAATTTACATTTTACAAAATTAAATTAAAAAAAAACTGTTCATATTGAAAGTCACTAAATTCGAATTTTCTATTTTTAAAACTGCACGAAGTTAAATAAGATTCGATCATCCGCCATCGTTGTTCACAGAAAATGTCGGTCTTTTGAGGTTACACGACTCATCGCCATCTTGATTCAATTTCATATCATATTTTGCTGTTTCCAGCAAAACAACTCGTCTTCTAAATGATGGATAGTCGGTGCAATGATATTGTTTAATCTTAGTCTACATAATACTTTGGATTCCATTACATATTAAATATATAAAAAAAACTAGTAGGAAGGAATATTTGGGGACTCGTTAACCCTGGAATATGTTATAAAATTATTGTGTGTCGGTGGACGTCAAACTAATTATGTTCAAAAAAATAGACATGGAGACTTACCCATTTTCCCACTAGTCTTTTTTTATGGTTATTTATAATATTTTAAACGCCACAGCGTTTTCTCTGTCTATTTAAGTGACGTCCATTTTATTGACTTTTTCGCGTCACCTCTCGTTAAAAGAATATCGGCAAAAAAAAGCATCTGGTGTTTCCGCTCGGCGACTAACTAACGGGTTTGCCCGCAGACAAAAAAACTCTGCCTATTAGCATAATTTTAACATTTTTTCCAAAGTGGATTATCCTTTTTTTTCAATTTTCCTCTGAGAGGAGGTAAGTCATGCTATTCAATAAAATAACATGACAATACCTTCATACAGAACCATCATGCTGTTTTCATATTCCGAGTAGGAAAAGTGGACTGACCTCCATACTGTCCAATCTTGACATACATACCTACATGTGTTGTATAGAAAACAAAATATTCAATAATTTGGATTTATAGGTTTATAGTTTGGTACTTATTCTTCAACTATACATACTATCGCTATCGACAGTTGGATCTCATGTGTTACACGCAACTAGTGATATGACCAAAATTGTTTCGAATTTTCCGTTTTCTATTGTTGTATGTAATTATTGTAGTATCTAATGTCAAATGATTCCCTCATCAAGCACAAGGTTTTAATCTTTTTGATGAGTTAATTCAACAATTTTATCACAGTAAATGTATTTAGTAAATTTATTTGTAATATTATTAAAAAATTTTTTTTTGAATAATTAAACCAAAAAAAACGTATTTAAAACCTACTCTCTCACTTCTCAAAACTGTGGTTTTTTTCCTAGCACAATTTTATGATTAAACGCAGGAATGAAGATTTTATATTTTATGTAAAGCATATATTATACAAAATTACGATTGTTGATTTAAAAAAACATAACATTGCATGTAAACAATTTAAAATAGCTACATAAATAGGCATTTTGGAATCAATGAATTTTAAGTTAAATTAGTTGTTAAATTGATGTAGGTACTTCTTTGTTGAATTGCTTAGTTAATCAATTAACATTAAATCAGAATGAGGTAAGTCTGACTGCAATATGAAATGAATCATAATATTATTATAACTACCTATGTATGTCTAGGTAGTGATGTGTGTGTACTTATATGTACATAAGTACATACTGAGTCAATCGCAGTTTACCGCAACTTTACTCTGACGAGGGTAAACTACCTATGTACTATAAATATCACGATGAAACAAGAATTATTCAACCTAATAATCTAACGGTTACAATTTTTAAAATTGTTGACAGAAAAAATAAGTATTTAGTTGTATCTTGTCAAATCACTATAGTACCTAAACCCAATTTTTCATAACATTTTTAGGTAAGTACCTTGAAAAATCGCAATTAAAATACGATGATTTCACTGGAACTCGAATTTGGGACCTACGATTGTAAAATTTTTGTCTTTAGTTTCAAGACGATAATGTCGGTATTGAGTGAGTAAATGAGAAAACGCTAATGCGACTAAACATATTTGAGTGCATGTGCGGTCTTAAAAACTTTAACATAAAAGACATTTAAAAAGACAATTTAAAAAAAATATATATATTATTTCACATAAATCAGAAATCAACTTTCGTCACTCAAGTATTTTAAAAATGGGTGGGGGGAGGCATAGAAGTATTTGTCAGTAGAAACCAAAGTATACGGCTATAGACAAAGTCGGTGCCTTTAGACAAGTCTCCGTGTTTTCTCTCTCTCCCCATAGACTGCAGTGCAAGGAAAGAATGCAGTAGATTTAACGCTACAATGTGCAATACGCCATACATTTATGATTAATTTAAAAAACTACAGAATATGACAGGTATGTAGACACTCCAAAATCATATATGTGATACGACCTAAAACCCAAATACTCTTAAACTGCATAATGTGCCTCGTGACTTAATTGTATTGGCGTAGTTTCACTGTTTTTGGGATAAAGATACAAATAAATTGTTGGTTTCGGAGCATTATGTCATTGAAATTATCAAGAAGTCACCAAAGACAAACAATACGTCCAGGACTGGTTGGTATGTAAAGGGATGAATGACATTCAGGAAAGAATGGCGATAGGCTGGAGCGACAAAGAGACAGAGAATAACTTACAGATATTTTTCAAAAACATTGGTTTAATTCAACCGTCTCTGTTCACTACTGGACATACATATGCCTCCCTTTATATCTCTCCAGGTTTCTCTGTGCTGGGCCTTCTGCATCCAGACACAACCAACACTGCAATTCAATTCTTGAATAATTATCCAGCAATCTTGAATGGTTCAAGAAAATACTTTTCAAGAATATCAAAAATAAGCTTGCGTTATTGATCTTCTTTGGTTTCAATCTTGGAGATTGGTTGGCAGCAAGCGATGCAACTCTTCCTCCGCTCCATTCAATCTTCAACTCTATAATATGAAGTATGAAATATGTAGTTGGTCTTGATTTTAGAAGAAGCCACCGCATTAATTAAGGAGATGGTATGAAATAATGTTTTGTTTTATATTGCTTCTTGGATGTGAACCAAATGATAATAAATTTTAAATATTACCTAAACTCGTAGGTACTTAATTACCACATTAAAACACAAAGCATAAAGGATGTTAACTGTCCCATAAAGTCAGATAGAAAGCACAAATTAAACTGTTTGACTTTTGAATCAAAGACTTTTGGATCAGGTGTCAGACATTAAACTAACTAGTTGCATGTAACACATGAGACCCTATTACACATGGCGATAGTATGTATAGTTAAAGAATTCATACCAAACTATAAACCCATAAATCCAAATTCAAAACGTGGATATTATGTAAATAGCTAGATGGTAAGTATGTATGTTTGTTTGGAGATTAAGTATCAAACTATTGAGAGTCTCCGTAGATAATGTGTAGTGTATACTGGTATACAAATTGTATGAAACGATGTCGTCACTAAATTGAACTTTTACAAATATCGCTTAAAAAAGTTTAAGAAGTACTACTAATATGTGAGTACTTTTTATAGAAGATTAAATTATAAATTATATATTTTTAAAATAGTTTGAGCGGTGATAGCCCAGCGGTAAGGTCGTCGCCTCACATGTGTGAGGTCGACGGTTCGAATCCGGGCGATGGATTTTTAAAAAAATCTATGTGCGGATATATCACTAGCTATGTGTAGCCATGATCCAATTTTTCTGGTTCCCCTTTCTAAGGGTTACGAAGGTCAGATGGCAGTCGCTTCAATGTAATAACCAGACTCGCCAATTCCAGGATCATGGTCAAAGCGTACCCCGATAGAAACGGGACAAAAGCGCTAAGGGGAAAGAATATAGAAGTATTAACGAATTCAAAAAGATCAAGGGCGCTTATTTCTTAATTGTGTCTACGCTGAAGAATCAAGGATAATCAAATCCCGCGAAAGGAAATGAATCAACGCCATTGAAATGTGGTGCTGGCGACGTATGCTCCTAATTCCCTGGGTGGAAAGCAGGACAAATATATCAATGATGAATGAGTTAAGATAGACGAAAGATTATCCGCCATATGACGTGTTAAGCGGGTCCTTCAGTTATTTGAACACAGCGCCCTTGAGGTGAGGTTATCACAAAAACGGCGCTATAAAAATTATTCAAATTTATTATAATTTATTATCGTCAGACGCGATTTACTTCAAACTTCAAAGTTGAAAAAACATAAAAATATAGACCTGACCATACTGCACAATCTCGCGGTTACTATCGATTCATTAAGAAAAAATAAATTTTATTTAACAAATCGACACTTGGATAAAGTTACCAAGGTCGAACATAACATGTTTAAATGGTTAAAAATCGTTGATAATTAATTTTTACTATTCAATTATGATGGATAGCGTTTTAAAATGTCAAGGTGCGGTCGGGTGTAAGCAATCCGTGGTGTAGTGGGTTGGTTGGCAAAGCAATGGCAATAGAATGAATGGCACAGGATCGATATTTAGGATCGCGGCCGCTTGTAGGCACCTACCTATATATTATAATGCTGGTGGTCACGCGAACCTTCGGCTTCAGCCCAAATGGCATACTACACCAGCCGCCAGTCCGCTCTCCCGCACCTCCTCACCCCGGTCCCAGACACGCGCCGGGAACATTTTTGACTGAAATGGCCCACCGTTATGCTTTATAATATATGTATAATGTCGACCTATATGTGTGTACGTAATATTAGGGTCGAATTAAACGGAATAATATCGGTAACAAGATTCGCATTCCAGGGTGTGCACTCACGACACATTTTTCGCATCCGTGGCTATATAAGTTTGTTATGTGACTACTGAGCTTTATATCACGGGTTCGATACCCAGTGGGAAAATTATTTTCGTTTTATCAGTCTGGATCTGTGAGACTATTAATATTAAATTAGTGTCATGGTGGATTTATTTTTAAATATTTTATTTTACATACATGCATTCTCTTTATGTTCTTTATAAATTTAACATATTGATATGTATACTCCTTTACCTTTACACGAGTGCTAGCACTCTGGTAAAGGGAAATATGTTTTTACTTACTATTTATCTTTTCTTTATTTTTGATTGTTTTTTTTTATATATCTATGTATTAAAACTACATATCGGTCGTCCTAAAACAGGTTCACCTAGATGGAAGTCCAATGAGACAATATAAAAATAATACAGTATTTTATGTACATAGGTACTTATCTTGCTTACTTTAATGTAGCGTGTAAAAATGAAAATAAATTAATGAAATTCTCTAAATTATAAATGTTACCTTACATAAAATTGCATAACATATTATTTTATTTTAAAAAATGAATATGTCCTTGAAACAAGTAGTACATCTTCATGTACATCTTCATACATAGCCTTAACATAGCATAAATGCTTGTCGAAATCGGTCGTGGCAGGATTTATACTACATACTTACTAGTTTTAATATCATACCTAATTATTGTAATTTCGTATTTTTTAATGATGTATTTAGGTTATTTTGACGTTGTATTATGTATACTGTAATGATGTAAATTGAAACTAAAAGATATTTTTTAACAGATTTTTAATTATCTCAATAGAGACGAAGTCAGTTTATTATTTGCTATGAGCAATTGAGAAGATGCAGACGATGTTGAAGGTGCCTCCAGAATTTAAAAAAAGTTGCTTTGTTGGTATAAAAAAAAATAAACAAATAAATTAAATTCGTGCATTAATGTGACTAACATTTCTACGCTTTAAAAAATTCTAAATTATTAAATCACACACATGTTGGTAAAACTTATTTATACTGAAACGTATAAAGCTATTTGCATAATGTAATTCCTACATTGGCAGAATATATATATGTACAAAGCATTTTTGTATACAAAACGATTCTTTAAATGTCACATTTGAAATATAACCAAAGTCTAGAAATATGACATTCCATTCATCATATTACATAGAAAAAACAAACGTTTTTGACAGTGAAAAGGTAGTACTTATGTATATTGTATATAAATATTATTTAACCGGGACGTAATCATTTTTTTTACCTACAGTAAAATTATATGTATTTATTGATTATCAATATTGATATATTTTATCAACGGGTGGGGGATCGACATTTTGCTGGACTTGATGATTTCAATAAATGTTAATAACTTCAATATTAAACCACAGCAATTGAAAGACCCACGAGCAGTAGCAGCAAGCAGAAGCTGACTAAGGCTATGAACTGAGAAATGGTATGGAAGAAGAAAAGGATACCCAATACATGAAAATATTTTTAACGAGTCTACGAGTGCTTATATTTTTTTGTATTTTTTTGACTCAGTAATAATATGTGTTATGTGAATCATTTATTTTTATTTGTAAATAGCAATTTACAAATAAAAATAAAAGATGGGTCGGTAGCAGAGCGGTTAGCGCATTGGGTTAGTAATCCAGTGGTCGCGAGTTCGAATCCTGCCTCGACCGATTTTGTTCACCTATAGCACAAGCATTTATGCTTATTTTAGGGAACGTAGGAAGATGTATATGTACTTGTTTAACAAGGACATATTCATTTTTAATAATAAAAAAAATAAAAAACGTAAATAAATAAAACAAAATATAACAACTCAGTTTTTTTTAATTGCAAAAAAAGTACTTATAAATTATTGATTCATGTTCGCAGTTTTTATTTTCAAAATCTTCCCATCTACTCAAATATAAAAAAAATCTTCACCACTTGCTTCACGTTGAAGATATTCGTAAAAATCCATTTTTTAACAAGAGAGTTTTATGAATCAGACTTACATCATCTCAACAAGGATATTTTATTTTATTTTTGAATTGCTTCTCGGCAACTACATATGTCAAATATTATGTCACTATGTCAAATATTAACTTAACACGCACCAAATAACAAGTTTCCACATTGTTGAGTCTCACAGATTCAGACTGAAAATACAACGAAACCCTGTGTCTGCAACGGGAATCGAACCCGTGACTTTTAGCTCACCAATCAGATATCCAAGCATCTGAGCCACGAAGGCCGAATTGTAATATAGGTAAGTATCTGACTTATCTTTAATTGTTATCATTGTAACGATTATTCTTTTGTATTTTGAATTGTGCCTAATTTTGCATTATCGTTATTCTTGTGTGTATTTTTATGTAGATTTATATAAATGAAAAAAAAAATTTTTACTTTTCCATTAAATTATTGTTTGTCAGCAGAAAAATTGAAATTTTTCCTTGGTTACATAACGTTGGCACGACCATCTAAAAAATAAACGTATAAAGTTAAAATATTTAACTTAAAACCTTGTAGGAGAAGGCGTTTGAATGTGAGCGATGCGGAGAATGTTTGAAAAAACACAAATATGTGGGGCTCAGTTTTTAAGCTTGCCCCACGTGGACTCTCGTGATGATATGTGGACATGTAAAAGAAAACTTCATATTCAAATTAATACTAAGAAACAAAATGAAAGCTTCGTTGTAAAGTCGGCAGTAAGAAATGTTTATGATAATTTAATGATTAAGGAAATTTGTAATGTAAAGTTAGCAATGCCTTCATTAATAATGCATCACCACTGAGGATGCAGGTTTGGTCACGACACCCATAAAACTAATTGTTCAGTTGCATTTTATTAATTCTTTGATATTTTTCGTAAGAAATTTTCAATGGATAAGGTATTACTAATTATTTAAGTAATGTTTGTTGATAAAATGAATGATATCTTTGAAAATCCAGAGAACTCACTGCAGCTAATTTCCTGTCAACTATTCTTGAATTATCGTATTTAACTAGTTAGTTTGGACTTCAACTATTTATATAACACATACATATTTATGATAAATATTGATATAGAAATGTTGGTTAATGGATATGTATGTATATACATATATGAATAATTTTCATAACATTTCCGGGATGCATTTTTTTCTTAGGTTCTGGGTGGGCAAGTCTGGTCAGTGGGCGAAATCAAAACCATCCATGTTTAACCATATCAAACTATCTTATGGAGTTCTATAACTTCTTAAACATGGATAGTTTGATTTCGCCGTTTGACCAGACTTACCCCCCTGATCAATCTTATTTATTTTATTTTATTTTTTAAACATATTGTCTTATAACAAATTATACATTGATAATATAACACTCCATAAGTGGACCAATTTAGTTTACAGAATTAATCAATTTTGCGTTAATTGTAATATCTGTTATAATATAGGTGAAAGAATGGAAAAGATATTTGGAATTTATGTTTAATTGTTTCCATAAAAAAAGTCAAATCCAACCTTTATTGTAGGTATTATTCAAAATGTATTTAAGTAATAGAGAAGGTTTAAATCCGATGTACTGGAATTCCATGCTACTTAAAATAATTGGTGATTTCCTTTATACCTACTGTAAAAATATTGTTTTGTAGAATTTCTCTTCGACGTATTTATTATACATCGTAATTTTTTAGAGTTGTTATGAAACTGTTTCTTGGAACTTCACGAAGTCATGCATGTTTCACATTTTTAATCAATTTTAAATTGTTTCGTGATTCACGGTCAAGTCAAGCGAAGGTAGGTACACAAAACTAACTATGTAGTCTAATCTTTATTTTTTTACTAAATTTACTAATATATCGTTTTGTTTATTGACAGAGTTTGAATTTCGTTGCACATTTGATCATTGTTTTATTTGTTTGTTGTCAATTGATAACCATTATTCTTGAAAATTCAATTCAATTTACAATAATAAAAAAATGGACATTGAACCTAAAACACATAATTTGTTACGATTCACAATAATTTTACTTAAACTACTTTAAGATATCAAGGATTAATTTGACGAATGGTTGATGATTACGAAAAAATGATTATTTTTTTCTGATATTGAAATGAATTTCATGCATCAACGAATAAATTATATTAATTATACTTTTACTTAAAACAGTTACCAAAAAGTTACCAAAGATTTGTTTGACTAATATTATTAATAGATAATAGAAAAACAATTATTATTTTCTTCTGAAAGATTTTATTTTAAAATTTTCAGTATTAGATGGGTCGATGGCAGAGCGCTTAGCGCACTGGGCTACTTATCTAGTGATCGCGAGTTCGAATCCTGCCTCGACCGATTTCGTTCACCTATAGCACAAGCATTTATTTGCTTATTTTATGGAACGTTGGAAGATGTATATGTACTTGTTTAACAAGGACATATTCATTTTTTTGTTTAAAAAAAAAATTGTTATTCCCATAGATTTTTTGACTTCATAAATAAATGACGTTTAGAAAATATAACGGGAAAGTATAAAATATAAATTATCTTCATTCGGAATCGCGAATGAGTATGAGGTAGTTTTATGACACAGGTTTTATCTGATAACCTTCAGTGATTTTATTAACCCATGACTTCATTGCATGTTCTTATATCTCACATTTACCCCCAAGTGTTGGAATATACTAATTTGAATCAAAGGGCAATGCCGGGGTAATGGCATGAGGGTTATTTTTCTCATTAAGTACATATGTATATGTAAATGAATTAAACTTTAGTAGAAATCATAGCGAGGAGACGAAAAATAACTTAACTTTAATTCAACATGCTTCTTTGTTAATATGCTAAATAAGTATATTTTATAAAAGAAAAATCACTCAGAGATCTAAATGATAGGTATACCACAATATTTCACAATATTAAATACACAATGATAAAAGGAATTGTACGAAGTATGTTTTAGTTTAGTATAAGGTAGTAATTATAATACTGGGTAGTGTTTATTAAAAGGAAAATACAGTTTATTTTTCCAACTTATATCTATTCCATATAGTCCATTGAATTAATAATACCTATTCATGAGCTTTAACGTTTTATTTACCGTTCTCTATAGTTTTAAAGATGATTTACTGCTAAGTTAGTGAAGTAAATTTTCCTAATCAAGTTTCAACGAATATAAGATATTTTAATTTAGTGCAAAAAGGAGGCGAAATTTCATTAAAAAAACTGTTTTACTCCTACTGATTTTCCCCTACTACCACCCGTTCTAATTATGGGACTAATAATGTTCCCTTACAAAACTCTGAAAGAAAACACAAAGAACATAAGAGTCCAGAGAACTGAAATCATTGCAGACACTGCACTTATAGTACCAAAGAAAGCTAATTATTAAGAAACAGTTAATTCAACGTTCACTGTGGAGATAAAAGTAAACCGTATTTTTAACAAAATCTTGTTAGCCCTGAAATTGTTCTTCGTGGCTAGGTTTGAATGTCAAATTGGTCCAAAGAAATTCCTTTCAACATCGTTGTAGAGTTCTCACCGGAATGTTGAAACGGAGAAGTATGTGCATTCCCATAGGATATGCTCAGAAGTCATCTGAATAGGGTAATCACAAAGCTGACATAAGGACGAATCTGATAAGTGAAAAATAAAAACAATTTATGAAAATGCCGTGTCCAGTAAGGGAATGCGGGGTCTAACGGGAATAATCTACGAAGAAAATATTCTAGTCCTCGCATCGGGAAAAAATAAAAATGTCAGTCAGTCCACGAATGAAGATGACCAGCAGTGTTGCCAGGCAACTAGAAGAGAACTCTGTGTTAGGTTCTCAATCACTCCACGACTGGTGGGTATACTTACAGGTGAGAGAAATACACCACCCGAAATTGGGTTTCGACTATATGTATATACTAGTTTTACTCCCAACTAAGAAAAGGTCAAATTTTATATCTATGTTAAATCTTAAAACACTCAGACTAATAAAACTAAGATTCTGTCGTCAATTGAATACGGTAGGTTAACAAATTGAACCACGAATATACACATATCTGTTTTCAAGGGTACATTGAATAATTTATTATGAGAATGCTAGTTTGTTTTATTATTTATTTATTTTATTTTCCCCGTGAAGGATGGCGATGAATGGTGCATTAGATATAACGATGAGTTGTTCAACAAACACCAGGCCCCAAGTATCTCAACGCACATCAAATTTCTTAGGCTGAGCTGGACATGTACTTACAGCGAATGCCAACCTCACGGGTGCCGAAACGAATCATGACTGGACACCCGGAAGAAGGGTAGAAAGATCAAGGCTGCGGCGAGAAGATGAGGTCAGAAAGGATGCGACTCAACTTCACCAGGAGAGGAGCTGGAAAGTGGCAACAGAGGACAGGATGGGATGGAGGCGAAAGTTAACGGAGGCCATGGCTCGATTTGAGCTATAGCGCCATTGAAGAGAGAGAGAGAGAGAGAGAGGGAGAAAGTTTATTTTATTAAATTACTAAGAAAATTATTAAATTACCAGCAGAACCAATAATCAAGCAAGAGCGCCCTTGGAATGATCTTGAACTGTAAACGAATAAATATTTTGTATCATTTATTATTTTACATATTTTTTTTGATTTTGACATTTAATATTTTATTAATATAATCACATAATCCCTAATCTCACTAGGACTGCCTGTTTCGAGGTTGGCGATATCATTCACATCATTCACAAAATTTGCAACATTATTGAAAGTGTTCGGTTCTGTATTAATCCTTTAGAGGTATAGAAGTATAGCAATGAAAATCTTCGTTGAGAAAACTTCTGAAACGAGGCTCCCAAAATCCGAGTTGATTTGTTATAATAAATAAGCACATTACCTAGACGACAAAGTAATAACGAATACAATATTTAACGTCTCTGTTGTTTCAAAATAGTAAGTAATAGGTTTGGCCATTGTTCATCGACAAGGCAAGTGTGCAAAGTACCGAATGTTCTTAATAGTTTCAAATATCGCGACCTTTAATTTTACTATAGACTCGATTTTGTACAGAATAGGACTCAAATGTTCCTTCACGCCCCAGATATTTTATATGCCAAAGAAAATTACGACCATGTTATGGGAATAGTTCACAGCTAAACGCTGGCTAAAACTTTTTGAGAAATATACTAAGATCTTTTTATTAATATCTACGACAATCTACGATGATTTATTAACAAAGTGGTTGTTTCATATGTCATTGCACTGAATTGAACGCATAAAACTTTTAATTAAAAAATGATATTTTTCTTAATAAGTCAAAGATAGTTTTTGACAAATTTTCAACATCTCAATAGAGACGAAGTTGGAATATTATTAGAGAACCTGGAAATCACGGCACTTAAAATAAAAATACAATAGTAAAATAAAAAATAATAATTAAAAAAGATTTTATAATTCAATATATATAAGGAGTCACAACTCATTTAAACAAAATTGAATACTATATTTACATCTTATTTTTTTATGTATATGAGTACTTAAAATATCAATGTATCAAATATATCAATATATGGTACTTGGATATTTTGCCTCACTAGACAAAAGCCTGTTCCGATGCAATCTTATCATTATGTTAAATATCATTCATTATCGTTGATTAAATGAAAATTTTGATGCACTATAAAATGATCTTTGTTTAAATCTATGATCTTTGGTCTTTGATTAATG
Source organism: Molanna angustata (assembly GCA_963576475.1). Classification (NCBI taxonomy): domain Eukaryota; kingdom Metazoa; phylum Arthropoda; class Insecta; order Trichoptera; family Molannidae; genus Molanna; species Molanna angustata. The sequence goes on from OY754964.1 coordinate 12,612,659, forward strand.
AATTAAAAGTTTCATTCATTCATTCATACCATCACGGCATATCCCACAATGTGGGGTAACCAGCGAAAGGTGTGCGGGTGAGCATTGCCTTATAAAAGGGAGCACAACATATCTGTGTATACCCACACACCAGTCTCGTCTCACCTAAAAAGGCACTATATTCAGAATGGGTGGTGAACCTCATTGCTGAACTATGTAAGATGTTATTGTTGCCTGTTGTTTTTTCGATTACCCGGCTCTTACGGGACACTCGAAAACAATAATAGAAAAGAGTGGAAGCACTATTCTAAGCCGGTGCCTCACAGCAAAAAAAAATCAATTAAAAAAATTAAAAATTCAATTAAAAGTTCAATCGGTCAATTTGCGTTGTAATATTTTGGTGATCTATTTTAATAAAATTTTTGCTGCGACATAAATATGTGTGGCAAATATAATAAATATTATGTTATTAAATAATTTGCATTTATAAAAACGAATAAAGGTTAGTATGTTAATTTAATAAATTTACTTCATAAATAATATCCAACTTAAATGATAAAAAATATGTATAAATGTAGGTTTGCATGTTTGACTTACCGTCTGGAACATAGACGTTCAAGTAGAGGCAATCTTCGTCATATAACTTTTCTGTCTGATCTTCCGCCTGTGACTCCAGTAGCTTCATGAAGAGTTCATCGTGTCTTCTGAGTGGTCTCCTGCCAGTCGTATCCTGCAGGCACGAGGGCGCTTGCAAGGTCGCATTTCTTACACCGTCCCATACTGGAAGCTCTTGGACTTCTGGTGGTGCGAATCTCCTCTTTCCCACTGGAGGCTGGGCGTACGGAATACCGAAATAGGCTACGATTCTCTGTGTTCTAAACATAGTCTTGTAAGTTCCCATTACCGATCCTTGTCCCGCGATATTGATAGTGGGAGGTTCTCTGGCTCCAAGAACCTCGGACCAGAAGAAAATTTTAAGGTGTAAAACACTTAAAAATATTTCATAAATCTTCATTTTATTTTTTTTTAATTTCCAACCTAAGAATGAAAAAAATGCCTCTATTCAAAGCGATGCGTAATAAAATAATTCATTTGCTAATACAATGTTGATTATATCCGATATTATTTGACGGCTACATAACCAAATTTAATTTAGTATCGCGTGTTCAAAATATTGACTTGTCTGCGGTGTGACTTGTCTAAGGGTAGTCGCGATACTAAAGAAATGAAAAGAAACTAAACTAAACAAAAGCTCATCTGTGGCTACGAGAACCGTAGCAAGTCCTGCGCGTCGTAGCGTTGCTACGGTAACGGCATCTACTGAGCGTGTTTCGCTGCCGCTGGTTTATATGTAGAACTCGATAACAATTCATTCCACAATATAGCGTGCATTCACTAACTATACCTACCACGTGTTACACTTAACAAAGATTTTTCATAACTTAAATAGGTAATTTTTTTCAGTGTATAATATTCTTGATCCACTTTTACTACCTTCATTGACATACCTACCTATTTATGATATGTTTAAAAAGAAATTGCTTTTCTTAGAAATCATCTTCATGATGTCTATTTCTCAAAAAGTTTTTGAGAAATAGACTACCTAGTACATGTAGAACCATTATCATTTTTGTATGATTAAAAAATACCTAGTATAATGGAGTTCTACACCTTAAACACCGTCAGTATTGACGATTAAAAAAAAAATTTGAAACATTTATTAAAAAATACATCTCGTGTAAACAAAAAACATAAACTGAAAACTTTTTGATACAAATAATTATAGTAAGAGCATGAATTATATAAACATCATGTAAAACTGTGGAGAACATTATCAGTAATAAATTAATAAATAATAGTAGTAAATAAGTAAATATTACTGTTGCATCTAACCAAAAAAAATACAAATTTTATAAACGATCCTCGGGAAACGCATGTTTTTTTTTACTTTGTATGAAATCCAAATTGTTCAATTTTTTTGAAAATATCAAATGAATCAAGCTGATTTTAACATGAATTGTCATCGGTAATACACAAATTCTGAAAGTTTCAGTCCTCTGTTTGGGAAGTTAGTTTTAAATATATTGTTAAATTCTAGTACAGACACACGCAAAGTAAAACGAGTGGGTTGTGGCCAACACTAAACTCTCCACACCAAAGTATGAGTTCATATTTTCTTCTTGAAATGTTGACAATCTCAATATGGTAAAGAATGCTTATGATGTATGAAATATTTTAATAAAAGCAGATAAATTTTGTTTTAAAGAACTTAAGAGCATTTTGAAAATTTTGATACGTGATATCATATGAAGATATTTTATGATATCTATGGAAAGCTAATCAGTTTTAAGTTCAAGCTCTTTACATTATAACATGAAATAAAATTACTGAACTTTTCCATACATAAGAAATTTATCTAATAATATATATTTTTTTATTCATTCTAAATTTTACTACCAGGAATACAAAATTTCTAACGATAGTATATTTTTATATTAAGATAGACAAACTATTAAGGCAGTATGGCGAAGAATGCTTATGTTGTATGAAATATTTTAATAAAAGCAGATACTTTTCGTTTTAAAGAGCGTTAGAGCATTTTGAAATTTTTGACATGTGATATCATATGAAGAATTTTATGTTATCTATGGATAGGTAATCAGTTTTGAGTTTAATCTTTTTACACTATAACATGAAATCAAATTACTGAACATAAGAAATTTATCTAAAAATATATATATTTTTATTCATTCTAAATTTTACTACCAGGAATAAAAATTTTCTAACGATAGTAGGTATATTTTTATATTAAGATAGACAAACTATTTATGCAGTATGGTGAAGAATGCTTATTTTGTATGAAATATGTTAATAAAAGCAGATAAATTTCGTTTTAAAGAGCGTTAGAGCATTTTGAAAATTTTGACATGCGATATCATATTAAGAAATTTTATGATATCTATAGAAAGCTAATCAGTTCTAAGTTCAAGCTTTTAATACTCTTATATCAATATGAAATCATAGAACTGAACATTGACAAACATAAAAAAATTCTCTTGTTACATTTAAGTTTCATACAAAAATCCATTAAATAAAATACAATTTTTCAAATCGTTGAATATTTTTCTTTTAACATTGACCAACTTTGAATACAGTTTTATGAAGATTCTTGGTTTTGTATAAATAGTTTAAACCAAATTAAAATATCTCTAATTTCCAGGTCGTGAGAGCATTTTTTCAGTTTTAATAGATGAAATCATAAAGAAACTTTGGGAAAAAATGAACCGTTGTCTATGGAATACCAATCAGCTCTAAGTTTATAGACTTAACACATATGATATGAATATGAAGTCAATCGGACTTATAGTTTGGGCTGCAGATAGGACACAAAAAAAACAACGTAAATGATGAAGTCATAGAGAAGAAATCAAAATTTGTCTATGGAAAACTAATTAGCTCTAGGTCTATGCACTTTACACATATGATGTTAATATGAAGTCGATCGGACTTATAGTTTGGGCTGTAGAGAGGACACAAAAAAGATTTTCCGTACGCCGTACGCCATACGCCGTACGCCATACATACAAACACATCATGACGAAACTCACAGTGTGCACTCTCTACATGATACCCGTTGAGAAATTGATGTAAAAAAATATGCTTAAAAATTGTGCTTAAAATGACTCTCCCCTATTCCATAGTGTGGAGAGTAAAAAGGGTATAAAAAGATACAAAATATATTATTTACCTTATGAAAGTAATGACGGTCTCGAGCAGATTTGGTGATGAAGGTTCCGTAGTGGACTTAAAAACAAGCCCACTCCTTCAGCTAGGTGAGCAAACACTGGATCTTCTACCCTCCATGCTTCCTACGACGACGAGTTTCTCGAGGTGTTCAGGGGATCTTGCAAATTCATTCATAATACTGAAGAATTTGTAGGCAGATTGTAGATTGGCGATCCTTTATCTGTAGTTCAATAAATACGGACACATTGGTTCTACTAGTTGCATGTAACACATGAGATCCAACTGTCATTAGGGATAGTATGTATAGATGAAAAATAAGTAAGGTACCAAACTATAAACCCATAAAACCAAATTATTGAATATTTAAAAATATTTTGATTTCTATACAACACATATTCTGGCTAGGAAAAAAGGACTCACCTCCATACTATCCTATCTTGACATACAAACCAACATGTGTTGTATAGAAAACAAAATATCTTAAAATATTCAATAATTTGGATTTATGGGTTTATAGTTTGGTACTTATTCTTCAACTATACAACTATTGCTATCGACAGTTGGATCTCATGTGTTACATGCATGCAGTTTATTAAAATCAGTCGACCTCCAAGGCTCATTTATGTTTTGCATTGCTTCTCGGGATATCCAACTAACTGAGCCACGAAAGCAGACTAGTACTGCCGGTTGGTAAGATATTCGACTCCTGAGCCAATGATTCTGGGTTCTATTCCTTGTTGAGACACAATTTTTTTATCGTGCTTTGAGTCTGGGTTTGTGAGACTTGTTATTGGGTGCATGTGATATTTATATTCTGCATAGTACTTGTTTGTTTTCCGAGAATTAATCCAATATAATAATAATACCTAATTACCTCAAATGCATACAAATGTGAGGGTTGTTAAACTTTATTTAAAAATAAAAAAAATAGTGAAATCAGTATGTATTTTCTGACCTATCTTATACCACAAATATATTATCATATAATAAGTTGGATGATTTATATAGCGCTCATTTCGTGAATATACTAAGTAATGTTGGGTCAAATGAATTTTATCACAAACATGTTAAAACGTTTTCATTGTTTCTTCAAGGTCAACATAGTCGGATGTCAATGACTTGAGAAAAAAGGTCTGAAAATGTTGACCGTTTGGTATGGTAAGGACTCTTATACTAACTAATTCGCGTGAGATTTTGGCATGAATATATTAATATTTTTATTGCTTCGCATATTATATACCTACTATTGAAAATTTACATTTCAGAAAATTCCTATCGGAAAACAGTACGTCACTCGTATAATATTATACCTTAGTTAAACTATGTATGTTGTGTTCGAGAAAATATTTTTTTTCCGCTTCAAAAAATTTATTAATTAATATCACACCGTGAAGTTCTTGTTATCCTGACTTGACGTGGAAAATTTGCTAGATTGTTTATTTGACATGAAACATGTAATACGTAACACAAGGAGTATGTACTTTATTTTCAATACATCATAATATATCATGTCATGAAAAGTTTCACTTATTAAAATTAGCTTTTATTTACGCGTTCTTTGCACGATTTCCAAATAGAAGGTTAATTTCGCTAGTCAAAAAATCAGCTGCGCATATTAAACTATGATCAGCTCATCGTATAAAGAAGAAAAATTAATTAATAGTGGATTAATTTATAGTTGCCGATTGACCGTGGACAATTGACCGTACGCCATTTTTACCGAATGGACAATTGACCGTGGGGACAATTTACCATACAATTTAGAACTAACTATGTCGAATATTTTTATTATTGCATATGCGCAAACATTGTATTTTTTTCCTGTCGGGAGTCAAAGGTATTTTTAACAGATTTTTAATTATCTCAATAGAGACGAAGTTGGAATATTTACTGTAGGAGAACCGGGAAATCAAGGCACCTACAGGGCTTACGACCTGTCATCGGCTGGTTTACGTGATCACTTTATGTAATAAACTCGTGTTGAATTTAAGGCACGTGTCCTCCAAATGCAACTAAAATCTAACTAACTATGTCCAAAGAGACACAAAGCGAAGATGCAGCTCGATTAATTGCAGCATCCAGAGTAATTATCTTCCCACGGTACTCACGGTTAAGAGCATAAGCGTTCGTTCTTCCTCTTGGATGCTCAGGTTGACGGGGCCAAGTCTTCATGGACTTAGAGGCGGGGTATGTGGCTGGGGCCAAGTGTCCATGCGGAGTAACCTCAAAAACAACATTCGTAATGGACTGGAATTCTGCACCTTGTGGAGTCGACTAGGTGTTGAGGAAAAGTGTTGTCGATAAACACTGCACCGAATATATTTTTAAGTACCTACCTACCATAAAAGCTTCGCTTCATTTTGTTACATGAACCGCCGGAAGCGGCCATCTACCGCGCAGCGGTAAAAAGTTGGCTGAAAGTCCTAGCTTAGAAGCTGAGCGAAGCGATGCTTCTAAGCTAGGACTATGTAGTTGGTAATAATGGTAATAGGACTATGTAGTTGGTAAGGGATGCTATGTAATAAATTATCCTTGTAATAAGTTATACTGCTTGTAATAAATTATCCTTGTCTCAAGGATAATAAATTATCCTTGTAATAAATTATCCTTGTCTCAAGGTAGTAAATTATCCTTGTCTCCTTCGTAATTTACAATTTTAAAATTGTCCAAAATACCACCAAGTACCTATGTCCTTCAACAGTTACATATTACTTAAAGATTTATTTATTTATTTATTTATTTATAAACAAAATTACCGATTACTACCATATAATCTGTGAACAAACGACAAATGTGACAGTGGCAGATGAAATGCGAGCGAAATGAAATAGCGCGCGAACTTCATGGCTAAGTATAGGTATGTAGGTATATGTTCCATATTCAATAATTAGTTGCCTTGAATTGAACACGTATTAACAGGAACAGTTTGCGTTGCTAAACCGTGTGCATTTGGAGGACACGTGCCTTGAATTCAACACGAGTTTTAAGTGCATAAGCGCAACAAACTAGTGCCTAATTCGAGGCAGTAGGTACTTGTCTCCTAATCAACACGGAAAGGTAAATGCGCCTCCAGACAGAGAAAAAAAATCCAATATTTGCGTATATGCAACATTAAAACGAGTGGGCTATGGCCAACGCTATACTCCTCACTACCAAGTCACTCCACATAGTAGGTAAGTATTCAAATAGTCTAGAGAAAATTTTCAACATTTTTATGAAATGAGTTTATTCAGAATTTTTTAATTTAAATATTTTATTATGAGAACTTGATATTTCTTCAATGCCATTTTATGAAAGTGATGTGCCTTTTTACCAATTTGAAAATAAAAAAATCTAATTTAAAGTCTTATTTTACATAGTTTCCCTAGTTTTATTTTCTAAGTAAAAGCAATCCCGCACACCTGAAGCTGGTTACCCCACATTATGGGATATGCCGTGATGGTTTTATTGTACGGATACATATCTGTGAGTTCAATATTTAAGGGGGCGCCTGCTGCCAGAGCGTACCTATTTCTTTCAATTTGCTTCAGCATTTTGAAAAAAAATACTGGTATCTTGGATAGTTTGGATATTCATAAAGCAAAATATTCCTTAACTGTTTAACTATGTTCTGTATTATATTATCGTAGAAAAATATCAAGCAAACCCCGATTAAATATTTAAAAAAAAATATAAGGCCTAGTTCAAAATATTATAGAAGGCAAAAATATCTAGAAAAATATGTCATGATATTAGCATTAATGCTTCAGGTTAGGTAGAAAAACTTCAAAAACTTAGGTATTTATCTTTATTTTATTTTATTCTCATTTACACACGAGTGCTTGCACTCAAGTAATGGGAAATATGTTTTGTCTTACTGTGCATCTTTTCTATATAGTTTGTTTGTTTTATATTTTGTATATGTTATTGTGAACTTAATAAAAAAAAATAATATCCAAACTATATGTTATTGTTTTAAAAACGATATGAACAGCAAAAATGATGGTAGGTAGGTATATCAAATTGAAAAAATATATACGCTGGAAGCAGGCGAGTTAATGATAACGGGATAATATGTTGTATTACTCACGTATAGATGTCAGCACTATTCAACGAAACATCACTGCGGAGCGGAGTATAATGTACATTATTAAAAGAGTAACTTCGGGGGCATAGCATTACTTACTTACTTTCCGAATATTTTTGGATGAACACCACGTACCGTATGGATAGTGGTGTTTACTGTTTAGACATGCACACGGGTAACTCAACAAAATTCCTTGCGCGGCTTGCGCCAACCCGCAGGGCACAGTGAGGCTCAGTTAGCCGCGCAGCTCACTGAGCTAACCCATAATTGCGTCATGACGCAACAAAATGAATACGCCGAGTGAGATGTCAGAGTCAGAGTTGCAGTGTGACCGTTTTCCAAACTGCCGAAAATACCGCACATGTGGCGAAAATATACTTAACCCAATGTGAAAAAATACTAATTTTTTTAACGATGTTTGGGAACTGGGAACATACTAAGAAAACACGCATATATTTATAGTATAATTGTTACGTATATAACAAGGAGGAGCGTGGTAAACGAGTTAATTACCGGATAAACAAAATAATATGGCTGGGAGAAAGAATGTGTCGCGAGTAAGAAATGGAATCATATGAAATTCGGTTATATGTACAGAATAATAATGATCATCTTTGCAGAAAAGTCAATTTAAACACATAAGCTCTTGCTGAAAATAATTAAAAAATAATCAGCTGTCATGTACCTAAAAATCCAAATATTATATTCAAGGCAAAAATATTATATAATTGAAAAGATCTAACAAAACTGAGCTATTACCGTACTGGAGCTGTTAATTAAATACATAGCACTGTCACTAACTACATTAGAAGAAAAAAAAATATTTTTAATCGCCCCATAGATATGAAAAAAAAACTTAATTTTTCCTACAAAGAATATGATTAACAAAAGATTGAGATTACCTACTTAAAGATGCATGATGGTGGATCTGAAAGTAAATTTATTATGAAATTCATTTCTGTTCCTATTCAGGACAATATTTTTGTTCGTATTGTCGCTTCATAATAATTATTAACTGCACCAAAACACAAAATGTCAACAAACTTTGTTCAAGGTGGACGATACATGTATTTTTACAAAAGTTATTTAATGTTCGATACTTTTTAGTAGTTTTAGAATGATGTGAAAAGTCACCAGTTAAAAAATGTAATTCAAAAGATCCCGCCACCACCACACCGTGTCCATCAATGAGGAAATAATATAAGTAAAGAGCGGTAAAATTATCATAGACAAAAAAAGTAAACAGACAGAATATTAAAAAAATACCAAAAAATGGTAAGTATTTAATTTTCCAAAAATCACAAAATATACCAAAAAATACCAAAAAATGGTATTTTATTTTCCATAAATCACAAAATATACCAAAAAAATTCAAAAATACTAAAAAAATACCAAACGTAATATGTGTTTATATTATATATAATTGTATGTAATACGTCCACGAAAAAACTTTCACGATCACATAAATTAGGGATACGGCGTGATATGTATTGATGTTTAACTTCATAGGTTCTTTTTCTAATTTCCTACATTTTTATCACAACAAATTTAAAAAAAAAATGACTTTATGTACATGTTGTGTATAAAAAATTCTCATACTCGTAGTATGAAAAATAATTTCACTTAATAAACTTGTTTTTACTTATAAAGAATTCGGAGTAGAACATTTCGTGTGTCTGTGTGTGTGCCCCCCCCCCCTTATAACTTTTGATCCGTTCAATTTGCAGAGCTCAAAATTTCAGAATATATAAGCAAATATAGGCCTACAAAACTAAAGTATGAAATTCTTAGTTACCTAGCCAATAAAATATTGAAATATTCAAATATTAAATAGGTACTTACTCAAGTAACTAACCAACAAAATATTTTATCCTTTGTTAAATGTTCCATCAGTTGTCAAAAGTAACGGACAAACATCTGTGTATGACAAAAAATGTCAAAAGTGTCTATCGTCGTTGCATCTAAAATTTGACTTATGTGCAAATTTTACGAAATTGAGTTAAATATGCCAAACTATGCAGTTTTTTCTGCTCTATCATCTTTTTTTTTTTTTTTTTTTTATTCATTAATTTCCATAATACAATATAAAGTAAAATATAAAACATTGTTCATGAAATATATAAATGGAATTTATTACCTCACTAGGCAAAGCCTGTTCTGAGGTAATACTAGGCAATAAGTAAGCATAAATTTCAGCTACGTGAATTCTTAATATCTAAGGCACAAAAAAAAAATCTAAAATAAGACTTATGTAAAATAAATTAAGTTTTCGCTAAATAAAAATTGAATTATGTTTTGATACACAAAATCATGCCCGCAAATATGCTTTATGTGACGACACCGCACATGAGTCATTTTTAACGTGCATCGTATTTTATCTATGGCGACATCACCCGAATTTTATATCGGCATTTGCCGCCTTTCTCGTTGACAGATGAGTTTGTGTTGTTACGTTCGGTGCTTTATTATACAAAAAACATTATTATTCACAAAAAAGACAATATCTTGCGTATTATTTGATTCAAAACTTTTAGTGAATTTGGTAAATATTATTTTATATTATGTGTCTCGTTATTCAATACAATTTATCCATAATGTGCGATTTTCATCGATGTGTTTGATTGTGATCTTAATATTTTTATATTTTCAGATAAAAACTCAGTTCAATTAAAACAATAGACAATATAGTGTGTGGTTTAGTTATACCGTTAAAATCTACAATATTATTATATTCAGTAAGTGAGATTTCCAATGTGTTTCGCTAAATGAAATATCCATCATACATATAATATAGGTATGTTACAGCCATTGATTTATTTTCTTTAATATTTTTTCAGATAAATGCTTTTTTTCTAATTCAGTGAGAGCGAAATTCAGTGTGAACATTATTACCTACTTGTTAAATACGAATTTTAATAGTATCCAGGTAATTAATCTCATGTTTACAACTCCATGATGTGATTCTTCTTAATGAATTTTTAAAACTGACTGTTTTCATTTATTCTATTTTAGAATGTTCAAAAGACGTACTGAAGAAATTATGCGATTGGCATGTTTTACTAACAAAGAGCAAGATGATCCGTCTGATTGTACGATCATGGAGTTATGTCCTATGACGGGCAAATTTTTGAAAGTACCATGTGAGGAGAACGCATCCAACCAAGAGCAAGATCTATCTGACAGTACGGGAATGGAATTATGTCCTATGACGGGCAATTTTTTGAAGGCACAATGTGAGGAGAATAAAGAAGTTGACGTCGGAATGATTTCAGACGGTGATCACGAGGTGTCAGTTACCGAAAAAATAAAAATTCACCAAAAAAGAAGGGCAAATGGAAAGACCTATTTAGGCTATGAAAAGCTTAATGGGGTGTATAAACAGAGTAGTGTGAAAGGACAGAAGAAGATGAAAGAAAGGTGTGACCACAAACTTTCAAAAAAAATAAACCCGAATTCGTTGAACTGCTATGCATTAAATGAGGATGATCGCTCTCTTGCATTCAATAAATTTTGGTCATTTACATGGCCAGAAAAAAAAGCCTACATACATGGTCTTGCAACCACGAGACAAATAAAAAAAAGAATATCAAATACGTCTTTGAGTTCCACAAAAAAAAACAATGGACACGATTTTTATTTGCCTACACATGATGGCAAACGGTATAAAGTATGCCTTAAAATGTTTATCAACACCTTGTCAATAACCCAAAGCATGCTTAATAGGTGGTGCACATCGCAGAGTACAGAGGCACCTTCGATTCATTTGGAACGCATATGCCACAAAAAAACCAAAATAAGCATTAGCAATAAAAATAATGTTAAAAAATGGCATGATTTGCTGCCTAAGGTGCCCAGTCACTATTGTCGACAAAATTCAAAAAGAATCTATGTTGACACATCATTTTTGTCCACGACCCACATGTTGGGTGTATTTAATTCATGGTGTGAGGAATTAAATCTCCCTAAGGTGGGTAGAAATGTTTTTAATAATGTGCTTAAACAGGAGAACATTTCTATCCACCACCCGCGAAAAGACCAGTGTGACTTGTGCATCTCCTATAAGCATGGGAATATTGACAAGGATGTGTTTGATAGACATATTAAAAGGAAAGAACAAGCTAAGGAGGCTAAAGCTCAAGCTAAAAACTCTGCCAGTGACACAACATTTGTCCTCACCATGGACCTACAGAGTGTGTTATTGTGTCCCAAATTAATGGCATCTGCTGTCTATTATAGACAAAAATTACAAGTTCATAACTTCACAATATATGAACTAAATAATGCAAATGTGACTCTCTACACATGGCATGAGGCTGATGGTGGTGTCACTGCCAATGAGTTTACCTCATGCATTATATCTTTTTTAAAAAACTTACCTCAATCGTACACCAAAGTGGTATTAATCTCGGATGGTTGCAATTATCAGAACAGGAACAAAGTTTTGGCAAGTGCTTTGAGCGATCATGCGAAAGACAGGGGTATTATATTAGAGCAGATTATATTAGAGAAAGGACATACAATGATGGAGGCCGACAATGTACATTCGGTCCTAGAACATTATTTTAAGGCACCAAACCTTACGTGGTTCATAATCTACATTATGATTTTTTTAGTAAATATGAAGATCCCAAAACCAACTTGCCATCCCTTAGACCCGGCAAGAAAATGGGAGATCCTACTGTTACCGATCTAAGGGCTGTGCAATATTTACCCACAGGGGAAATTAAATTTAAAATTGATCATGCAGAGGAATGGAAAAATCTTCCTCACCGAAGGAAAAATATTTCTACTGAGCCTCCAAGATTGTACAGCAATCCTATACCTTTGACGGAGTCAAAGTACAAACATCTACAGGAGTTGAAATCTGTCATCGACAAGGATTATCACCCATTCTATGATAATCTTAGTTTTAAGTAGTAAAATCATTATAATATTTCTGAAGTTTACTTTCTTTACTTTCCTTACCAATAATTTTAATCAGAAAACAGAGGTTATCCTTTAGATTTTTTTTCTTAGTTGGAAGGTTTCTGAAACAGTTTGTTGTTAAATTTACATATGATTTATCTAACTGCTGACAGCCTATCATTATAGGATGGTTTAAAATTAGATCCATAACTCGACAAGAAATATCCATCATTAGTGAAGATGTGAACTGGTAATGTAAATTATATACATAACTGTAAGTCTAAATAAAAATATTTAAATGTTTTATAAGCATCAATATAACAAAAAATAACTAATCCATAATATGGTTGTTGGAATGACATTCTAAAAGAAAGGAAATATAAAAAGCTTAATCACCAAACGAACATGAATGAGACCATGAAGGTATGAGACAATGCGTACGGTAAGGCAATGGATGTGTGCCAAGATAGAAAAATAAGGCATTAGGTTCTCTCTACCTACCTCATAAGAGACATGGAGAGATGGTTTGTATATTGTAAAAAAATGAAAACTTTAAAGTTATACTAAATGACATTTTGTTATTTTGACAACACGCTTCATATTAAATTTGACTTATGTGACGTGTAGCGTGCAAGCCGCGTCGTTCAATATAGATTATGTGCACTCTTTTATTAATAATAAATAAAGTTTTAGCAAAAATATAAAGGAAACATATAGAGAGTATGTAAAATATTCAAATATATGAATGTTTTAATACGATGTGGGTTAAGAATTAAAATTAAATCAATAAAACAGTTTTTTATTGTTTTCTCAAAACTTAGTACTTGTCACATAAGTCAAATTTTAGATGCAGTGACGCTATGCTGTTCTTGAGATGTAGACTTTACTGGATCGAGACATATAATTTCAAGCTACGTCGAAGACCTGAAGCTTCCTCAATACTCCTATTTGACTCTGAATACAGGTAGGTACCTATGAGTCCAGATATGATGCATCATTAAACTCGCTTTTTATATTCAAGAAAAAACTAAAGAAGGAATATCAATTAATTGTTCCGTTACACCTGATTTTCTTTCCATGTTCTTTTCGTAGACTGGGATCGGTGCAGAAAAGCATCAATAATTTAAAGTTTTGCCAAAGACATTATATTTTATAAAATTCCGTGCGAAGTGTTCGGTGGTGGTCATAACAGTGAAATTATTTGTGTTATTTTGACAAACAACAGCCCTGCTCAAGACGCTTGTGAAAAATATCATTATCACTTGTCGTTAAACCAAGGTGCGCGCTATAATCAATTTCACTAGATGACACGGCGCACTTCGTACCGCCAAATAGTCAATCAAAACAGTCTTGTTGACTTTTAGCTAAACTTCATTTCTGATATTTTACTGACAAATTTTTAACATCTCAATATAGACGATGTTGGAATATTATATAGATTGCGATGGTATTTTTCAACTTATTTCAAACTATAAGTTTCTCGTTATTAAAATATAAAAAACTTCCAAAATTGCATTAAAAGGGAACTCAATAAGAAGACGAATATTCAATAGATAGTATAGCCGTTGAAAAAAAAAAACTTTCCTTCGAGAAACATTTTTACCATATAACCGGTAAATCTTATCGTATGCTAGGCTTTCTATTTAGAAATACTAAGGCTGGGTTGTCTCAACAAAAATAACGGTAATATTACATATAGTTAAATACTTTGATTTCATGAAATTGTTCAAAAAAACCGCATAGATAAGGGAAATCAATGAAAAGGCATAACATTGGTGAACGTTGCGCAAGCGCATAATGTGTTAACTGTAACCAGCTAAAGACAGGTTGTTAGACCTGTAGGTGTCTTACGGTCTTGTTTCTTCTATAATATTCCAACTTTGTCTCTATTTAGATGTTTAAGATTTGTCAAAAAAATATAATTGACTCCCGATAGCGTACTTACCTTTCCGTGTTGATAAGAAGGCAAGTACTGCCTCGAATTAGGCACTAGTTTGTTGCGCTAATGCACTTAAAAACTCGTGTTGAATTCAAGGCACTTGTCCTCCAAATGCACACGGTTTAGCAACGCAAACTGTTCCTGCTAATACGTGTTCAATTCTAGACACGCGTCTTTCAATCGTACACAGGTTTATAAATTTTATATTATAAACCATGTGTATTGATTGAGCGTTACAATGCTGTGTTAGAGGCATTCTTTGTGTATGATTGTTTTTGTTGTAATAGATTAATCTACAGAAATCTACATTTTATCATAAAAATTCGTTGACATTTTTTTTGTATGAGATTGGTACTCATGAATACCTTCACAAAAGATATTATAGAGCATTGAATTTTATATCTGCATATAAATAAAGTAGACCTCGTAAGATTGTCGTTCTGGATTTGCACATGTTTTTCAGCCTGTCCATGCATTCGTTTGAAACCTTACTATGTCAACATCGGCAATTTTACAGTAGAGCAAAAAACTTATAATATTGATGTAAAAGCGTAGTGAAAATACATTGAAATTGTCCTTACTTAAAACAGGAATTATTCCTAGTTAGATAGACATAGGTAAAGTGATGGAATGATGACAATCAGGGAGCACCCATGGATTTCTATAATTATTATTTTTTTGTGTATCATGTTTTTTGTTTTGTATATTTTTTTTTGTTTGTTTTTATACAAATATGTACTGAGTGGACTCTGTGGTGTATTGTCTCTGTAAGTTTTCTTTTCTTATGTTAAATAAATATATTATTATTATTACATTTGAAATAGTATAAAAACACAAAGCCTCGCGAACTGATATGTTTTTTTATGTTATTTTCAAAAGAAAATATTTTAAAATGTTATATAATAAGAATTATACATAGAATGCTTTTTTGCTTTACTCGCCGAGTCGCCAAAATTGATTTATGCGAATATACCCTTACGGTGATTATAATGCCAACGTAATGATGTGTTTATTTCCGTCATAGCCAGAGCTCAAAAGGCACGAAATAATGAAATCCTACATAGGGAGAGGGAACAATTTACATGGAACAATTATTTCCTTTTGCATTGTGGGTCAGATTTGCTTTACTTGCATTGTTTCACTGATTTAGCTGTCAAAATAGGTAATTCTTTACAAGTGGCCAATTATATTGTTTTTTTGTTTAAAGATAGACAATATTATACATATTAAGAGAAAATGTTATTTTTTTTGTGGAAATGCCTATATATTTTTTAAAAATAATACGAAAAAAATATATAAAGGAATATAAATGGTTGGCTTTCGACATCTATCGGCAAATTTTCAAACCAATGGAAACAAAATATAAAATCATTTTTGCAAAAAACAACTTTTTTCCTGCGAAATTTTGTAAAATGTTAAATTTTGTAAATTGTAAAAAAATATAAGATAACAAAATATTTAAATGCCTTCTACTTTCGTGTCAGGTCTTGAAATTTAATTATTATTCAATTATGGAGTATTATTTAAATGACATCACAAAAGCGCCGCAATTTGTTCAAAAATATAAGTTTTCTTCCGGTGCGTAGGTATTATATCGAAATAATAAAAAGGTCATCAAAATGAAATATTATTATCAACAACTATTGATTATAAAACGAGTTGCATGTAACACATGAGATCCAACTGTCGATAGCGATAGTATGTATAGTTGAAGAATAAGTACCAAACTATAAACCCATAAATACAAATTATTTAATATTTTAAGATATTTGGTTTTCTATACAACACATGTAACTAGGTATGTATGTCAAGATAGGATAGTATGGAGGTCAGTCCTTTGATCCTACCCGGAAAATGAAAACAGCATGATGGTTTGTATGTATGTTTGGAGATTAGTATCAAACAATTAAGTCTTCTTAGATATTGTGTGTAGGCGACTGCCATACAAATTGTATGAAGAAATGTCGTCACTTAATTCAATTTTTATATAAATTGTTAAAAAAAGTTTGAGATGTGCCAATACAATGTTAATATTTTTTAATAGAAAATTAAATTATCTAGTTGGGATGTTTCGGCTTTTTTTGATATTTAAAAAAAAATTGGAAATATAGGCAGTTAAACTCATAAATTTATCATCTTAAAAAAATTTCTTAATAAAAAATGTTTGAGAAACCCTGGAATTTTTTTGAAAAACCTATTTGAGATTTTGTATTTGTCTATGTTTATACCAATTTTCAGCGTTCTAGCTTTTATGGTTTCTGAGATATACGGAAAAATAAACCAAAAATTCAAAAGTTTATTACCCCTGACTGAAACAAAAATTCACAATTCTGAGTATAAAAGTTTTGTAGGCTTATAAGTGTTTGTATATTTTGAAATTTTTGGCTCTGTAAATTGAGCGGATCAAAAGTTATAAGGGGGGGGGACAGACACACACACAGACACACAAAACTCACATGAAATGTTCTACTCCGAATTCTGAGTAAATCCATGTACGGGAACATATATGCTGCGAGGCCTCTAGTTGGTGTTAATAGCATGCAAAAAGTCCACTACTCCATACAAAATGTTCCTTCGTACACGCATCTTATTGGCTTAATAATGTCGATTCATTCAGAGAATTGAATTCTCATGAACGAATCGACAGTTGGATAATGTATGCTGTGCACGTCACAACTTTAAAAACACATTCGTTCTTTATGAGCAACCCAAAGTTTGAATTAATTGGACTAACATAAATAAACAAAATACTTATTTAAAAATAATTGAATAAATTGATATTATTTATCTAAATGTCGAAGAATAATAAAATAACTAATAAAATAATAAAATGTCGAAGAATAATAATTTAAATTTAAACTAAAATATTATATGTCTATAACCAAAATGAGGTAAATAACTACATTTTGACCATGGAAAATAGAGTGCTGTTACTCATTATAATATGCCCATGAGACATAAAGCGAAGATGCAGGTCGATAACTTGCAGCATCCAGAGTAATAAATTTATCTTCCCACGGCACTCAAGCGTTCGTTCTTCCTCGCGGGTGCTCAGGTTAACGAGGCCAAGTCTTCATGGATTTAGAGGCGGGGCGTGTGTCTGGGGCCATTTGTCCATGCGGAGTAGCCGCAAAAACAACACTGGTAATGGACTGGAAGCCCGCACCTTGTGGAGTCCACTAGGTGTTGAGAAAAAGTGTTGTCGATAAACACTGCACCGAATATATATTTAAGTTCCTCTTTTATAAGGCAATGCACACCCGCACACCTTTCGCTGGTTACCCCACATTGTGGGATATGCCGTGATGGTATGAATGAATGAATAACCTACCATAAAAGCTTCGCTTCATTTTATTACATGAACTGCCGAAGGCGGCCATTTACCGCACAGCGGAAAAAGTTGGCTGAAAGCCCTAGCTTAGAAGCTGAGCGAAGCGATGCTTCTCAGCTAGATTTTAATAAACCGTATTTTTGTACTTAAATTTAATGTTTTTTGCGACATCTATTGAAAAATTTCATAGAACTTTGCGATATATTTTGATATAATATACACAAACAAAACTGAACACCGTCGAGTTCTTCAGGCGGTGCAAAAAAATTCGACGTTTTCCCGTAAGATGTCGTGCATTAAACCTTTTTTTTTTTTTTTTTAATAAGGCACAGCCACCAATAGAGGCGGATTTGTGCTGTACAATTTAGATCATAAAAGAAGAGTAAAAACAGAATTCCATTAGATCTCAGAGAAATAGGGGTTTACATTAAATGATTGCAAAAGGGAAGCATATGTACAAGCAATTAAAGAATTTACAATAAAACATTAAATGCGTCAGTCACCTTCTAATGGTCGAGTGAAAGGCTTCCTACAATCAGCTATATCTTTATACCGGTGGTGGAGATGAATTTAGCGATTTCTAATATTACATGTCGTGAGCCAATCGCCAACAGATGCTCCATATTAAAGGGTCTTTCTATTTTCACCACTTCTCCGTACATACCTCTATCCGAGACCAACGGGCAGGCAAAGAACACATGGTTCAGTGTCTCGAGATCCTGACCGCACTCGCAGTATGGGCTGTTAACAACTCCTATTCTGAATAGATGAGGGGCTATTGAGCAATGTCCGATCCGCATTCTACATATAGTTGAGACGACACATTTGTTCAACTGATAAGCTGTATACCAAGGCTTTCTTGGAATCGTAGGTTGAATATCTTTATAAAATCTACCTTTGTTCGAAGTCGGAGAGTTCCATTCCTTCTCCCACTCGTTCCAAGTTCGAGACTTGAGCGATAGGATTACGTCGTCGAATGTAGGAAAGAAATTATTTAAATTTTCGCCCGACTCAATGGCGGATTTGGCCAACCTGTCCGCAATTTCGTTGCCCTCGATTCCTCGGTGTGAGGGAATCCAAGCAATCTTTATATCCTTACCTACGGAACTCAGATTGTAGAAATTTTTACGTATTTCACAGAGATTTATGTCATTAGGTCTTGTATTTAAATTAGAAGCGATTGCAGAGACACAGCTGAGTGAATCGGTAAAAATGATTGCCCTTTGAAGATTTAGACTGTGTATGGAGTCGAGTGCTATTTTGATTGCCACACATTCCGCAGAGAATATAGAAGTTTGGAATGAAAGTTTATATTTGCTCTCAATTTTGAGACTAGGAATGAATACCCCGACTCCCAGAACAGAATCATTTGACATTTTAGAACCATCAGTAAATATGTGAATATGGGAGGGATAGGATGAAATAAAATCCTGGAAAATTGAACGGTTCTCAGAAGGGTTAAAAGAAGATTTGAGAATACCAATGTCTTTATGTATCTCTGGTATGTGGATAATTGCCTCGTAAGGGATATTGTAGTAAGGAGGAACAGTAGATTCTGGGGGAAGGTAGTGAGATTGAGAGAAATATATATAACTCTTGCAAAGACATGGAATTTGTTTGCCCCTCCTTATATGTTCCTTCAGCAGAGACACAAGGATTTTTAATGGGTCTGTTAGCAATTTGTTTGGGGTTGAAAATCTTCTAAGAAGAAAACTGTCTGATAGAAATTGTCTTCGGAGAATCAAAGGAGGGTCTACACTCTCCACTTGAAGGACATTTACAGGTGATGATCCCATAGCTCCGAGCACCAGTCTAAGGGATTTTGATTGGACTACATCGAGTCTCTTTTGGAGATATTTGGGGAGAGGGTCGAGAATGAAACTTCCATAATCCAGATGGCTGCGGATTAAAGCATTGTACATGAGTTTCATTGTGGTCGGGTGACTTCCCCACCATACTCTACTCACAGCACGTAAAATATTAAAATTTTTCTCACATGAGGAAACCACAGTATCAATGTGTCGTTTCCATGAAAGCTTTGAGTCAAGGATCATACCTAGGAATCTGACCGATTTAACACAGGAGACTGTCATGTTGTCAATAGTTACAACGATATTTGGGAGCTTACGTTTTTTTGTAAATATAACAGTCTGACACTTGGAAGGGGCCAGATGCAGATTCAGTGAATTAAGCTTGCCATTTAAGTTCTGAAGATTCGTTATCAGGTTTTCTTTTGCAGTCTCTATATCTCTACTAAACGAGTATATTACGATATCGTCCGCACATTGTAGGATTTTACAATCTTTCGTAACAACGGAATGTATTTGTGCACAATAAAGATTAAAAAGTATGGGGCTCAAGACAGATCCCTGAGGCAATCCTTTATATATTTTTCTAACTAATCGGGAATCGGTAGTCTCAATAACTATACTGCGCTCAGAGAGAATATTATGGATCAAGTTCGTCAAAAGACGCGGTACTCCCAAGCCCAATAGAATCTCACTCAATCTCTCTAATAAGACGTTGTCGAATGCAGAAACGATATCCAAAAAACTGGCAATAACCGCTCCTTTTTTATTAAATGCAATACGAATATCTGTAACAAGTATGCTTAAATTATCCAAACACGACTTAGTTTTTCGAAATCCAAACTGATGAGCAGGTATGAGTTTGTTATGTTCCATGTACCAATCCAACCTATTCTTAATCATGTGTTCAAGTATCTTTAAAACGCAAGAAGATAGGGCAATTGGCCGATATGAATTACTGTAAGTAGGATCCTTTCCAGGTTTCAAGATGGGGATTATTTTTTGGGAATGCCATTCCTCAGGTATGTAACCTGTAGATAGACATAAGTTAAAAAATGAAAGGAGATGAGTTTTGAAGTCATCTGGAAGGAATTTTAAAGCAGGGTAAGGGATGTCGTCTAACCCTGGAGATGTATTCCTGACAGCTTTCAAAGGGATGATCAACTCACTCAGCGAGAAAGGAGAGTCTAGCATTGACAGCCGAGGTTGAGGAATAATAGTCTGCATCTTCAGTTCACTATAATTGGGAACAAAAGGAGGTGCCAATTTGTCGCAAAACTCTTCAAGACATGAATCAATTCTTGTTGAGTTTTTTGGGGAGACGACTGAGCCTCTGAAACGTCTTATAGAGTTCCAAACCACTGAAGTGGGGGTTCTAGGCGACAAAGAACTGCAGAAATTATACCATCCTCTTCTTTTTTTTTGGCGTAACATTTTTTTTGTTTGCGCTTGGATTTGTTTGGCATACAGAAAATTTTCCATGGTCATATTATTTTGAAAAGATTTTACTGCAAATTTACGCTTTTTAACCATTTCAGTACATTCTCTGTCCCACCAAGGTGGAGAAGGACGGGTTTTATTTTGGTGTTCAGAATATTTGGGTACAGAACAGTCAATTGAGTCGTGTATGATACCCTTCAGAGTTTTATAGCATTCCTCTACATCTGGAGAAAAAAATAAACTGCCACATTCACTATCAAGTTTAACTTGGATGGAATCATTATATTCCTGCCAATTGGCCTTGTTGAAATTTTTTCCCTGCCTAGGAAATCTCGATGTGAGGGAAAATCTAATGTGCAAATTCAATATAATGGGATAGTGATCACTAGACAATGGATCTCTCATTACCTGCCATAAGGACTGGCAGGCTAATGAAGAAGATACTATTGATAAATCCACTGCGCTAGGGTTTTGAGAAGGAGGGGAAAATCTGGTTGGAGAACCATCGTTCAGTATGCATAAATTATGCAAGTCTACAAATGATAGTATACATCTTCCTGAACTATCTGTCCATGCGGATCCCCAACTCACTGAATGGCTATTGAAATCTCCAAGAATTACATAAGGTGGAGGAACGAGATCCATTATTGAGTTCCAATAATGTTCATCGAAAGATTTATGGGGAGGAATGTATGTAGAGATATATGTAATATTTGAAACCGAGATAGCAACTACTTGAACTTCTTGATTTGGTGGTAAGGAGATTCGTTTCCAAGAAAGCGATCTATGTATTAAAAAGGCAGTGCCTCCACCTCTAGAATATAAACGATCATCCCGAACACAATCATAGCCCGGAATGTTATAATACTGGCCACTTTGCAGCCAGGTTTCATTTAATGCACAAATTTTAATTTCATATTTTTGTAATAAATGAATTATATCGCATCTATTAGCAATTGCGCTTCGACAATTAAATTGTAAAATGGAGAGAGTATTACAATTATTCAAAGCCATTATGACTATCTACTTTTTTTTGGCTCAGTAAGTCAAGTAAAAATGGCATGGCAGAGGCAACGTGGGACGGTAGGTTAGGAGTATCAGATATCAACGATATTAATATTTTTGCAATGACTTGTAAGGTTTCACCATAACTCACATCAACTGATTTATTATTTATTATCGTTTTGTGCGGGTTATTTAATGCGCACCCGTTTTGAGGGTCATTTAATTGGCCATTATTATAAAGTAAACAGGCATCATGGCCTTTTTGATCGAATATTTGGGTGTTTTGTGGATTTCGAGAAGACTTAGATATACTGTTTGAGCGGTGTAGAGATGGTATAGTATTTACAGTTTTAATTGCCTCAGTATAACTCTTCCGAGGAGCGGGGATTTTACTACTTGCTTCTTTGTATGAAACACTGTCTTTGGCCATTATGTACTTGACTTCTCTTTCTCTAGTCACAAAGGAACATGTAAAACTATTTGCCGGGTGCTGACCATTGCAATTAACACATTTTTCTGAGCCTGCTGCGACAGGGCATTCCGATGCTAGGTGGTGGTCGGCACATTTTAGACATCTCGGGTTGTTCTTAGATTTGCAATCTTTCATAATATGGCCAAACTTACAGCAAATATAGCATTGAGAAGTGGGGTAGGTATACAGTTCAACGGGTAGCGAGTTGTGGAACAGGAATACGTTCCTGGGAAGGGACTGTCCCTCGAATGTAAGTACCACCGTTTGGGATGGAACCCACTTCGTGGAACCTGATGACGTATCCCTTCTGTTCAGTCTCCTGGCTTTTATGATTTTACCACAAGAATCTGGTACACTTGTAAATTCTATAATTTCTTCTTCACTTAAGTCTAAATCTACGGACCTCACTAAACCCATTTTAGTTATTTTAAAAGTAGGTATGTACGCTTTTATATCATTTTTAGCAACAAAATCGCTTGTAATGAAGTTGTTTGCACTGAGTGCAGAGGTAAATGTTAGTACAATTTTGTTCCTCCCTTCTCCCTTAACTCCACCGATAGCAATATCTTTGATTTTGTTATTAAATAATTTCCTTCCAAAAGACATAGTATTAATATTTTTATTTTCTATATTTTGGACGTACACTATAAAAGGCCCTGTAGAGTAAGCAGGGTAAAATTTCTTAATATAATCTTTTTTGGGCGGGGAAGGCTGAGGAGAGGAACGACCTATTACCGGATCCGAGGAACCCTGCACAAGTAAAGCATCATCAGCCTTACGTTTCAAGGCCCTCGGATCAGGAGGCTTAGTCTCGTCCACCTCCATTTTCACGATTCAGCACTTAAATAAAATAATAAAGGTACCTATGTAGGTGCAATGTAATTGAAAAAATTAAAAAAACAAAACAAAAACTGCAGCTGTCAAATAGCTGTCAAACAAATCAAATGCAAAACAGAAATAACCTAAAAATCAATAGCAATTCATCATATTGCGGTCAAAATAATAATAAAATCAAAATAAAATATGAAAGAATAAACTTGAAATAGATAAACAAAAATAACAGCAATAAAATCTTATCTGTTCGCTGTGTAGTTAACGTAGGTAGATCAAATATTCGTACGAAGCACAACTGCACAACCGTTCACTAGCAACGTTCATTTTCGAAATCAAAATTTATTTAAGTTCATTTTAGAAATGTCGTCACTTAATTCAATTTTTATATAAATTGTTAAAAAAAGTTTGAGATGTGCTAATACAATGTTAATATTTTTTAATAGAAAATTAAATTATCTAGTTGGGATGTTTCAGCTTTTTTTGATATTTAAAAAAAAATTGGAAATATAGGCAGTTAAACTCATAAATTTATCATCTTAAAAAAATTTCTTAATAAAAAATGTTTGAGAAACCCTGGAATTTTTTTGAAAAACCTATTTGAGATTTTGTATTTGTCTATGTTTATACCAATTTTCAGCGTTCTAGCTTTTATGGTTTCTGAGATATACGGAAAAATAAACCAAAAATTCAAAAGTTTATTACCCCTGACTGAAACAAAAATTCACAATTCTGAGTATAAAAGTTTTGTAGGCTTATAAGTGTTTGTATATTTTGAAATTTTTGGCTCTGTAAATTGAGCGGATCAAAAGTTATAAGGGGGGGGGGACAGACACACACACAGACACACAAAACTCACATGAAATGTTCTACTCCGAATTCTGAGTAAATCCATGTACGGGAACATATATGCTGCGAGGCCTCTAGTTGGTGTTAATAGCATGCAAAAAGTCCACTACTCCATACAAAATGTTCCTTCGTACACGCATCTTATTGGCTTAATAATGTCGATTCATTCAGAGAATTGAATTCTCATGAACGAATCGACAGTTGGATAATGTATGCTGTGCACGTCACAACTTTAAAAACACATTCGTTCTTTATGAGCAACCCAAAGTTTGAATTAATTGGACTAACATAAATAAACAAAATACTTATTTAAAAATAATTGAATAAATTGATATTATTTATCTAAATGTCGAAGAATAATAAAATAACTAATAAAATAATAAAATGTCGAAGAATAATAATTTAAATTTAAACTAAAATATAATATGTCTATAACCAAAATGAGGTAAATAACTACATTTTGACCATGGAAAATAGAGTGCTGTTACTCATTATAATATGCCCATGAGACATAAAGCGAAGATGCAGGTCGATAACTTGCAGCATCCAGAGTAATAAATTTATCTTCCCACGGCACTCAAGCGTTCGTTCTTCCTCGCGGGTGCTCAGGTTAACGAGGCCAAGTCTTCATGGATTTAGAGGCGGGGCGTGTGTCTGGGGCCATTTGTCCATGCGGAGTAGCCGCAAAAACAACACTGGTAATGAACTGGAAGCCCGCACCTTGTGGAGTCCACTAGGTGTTGAGAAAAAGTGTTGTCGATAAACACTGCACCGAATATATATTTAAGTTCCTCTTTTATAAGGCAATGCACACCCGCACACCTTTCGCTGGTTACCCCACATTGTGGGATATGCCGTGATGGTATGAATGAATGAATAACCTACCATAAAAGCTTCGCTTCATTTTATTACATGAACTGCCGAAGGCGGCCATTTACCGCACAGCGGAAAAAGTTGGCTGAAAGCCCTAGCTTAGAAGCTGAGCGAAGCGATGCTTCTCAGCTAGATTTTAATAAACCGTATTTTTGTACTTAAATTTAATGTTTTTTGCGACATCTATTGAAAAATTTCATAGAACTTTGCGATATATTTTGATATAATATACACAAACAAAACTGAACACCGTCGAGTTCTTCAGGCGGTGCAAAAAAATTCGACGTTTTCCCGTAAGATGTCGTGCATTAAACCTTTTATTTTTCGAACAAATAATAGTTACAATAATAATGGTTCTATAAGTAGGTATTCAAAAAGATTCATTATAATATTGAATTATATCAAGTATACTTCTATATTATCTGTGATTAGGTATATCGAATAATTTTAATATGACCACAAGATGTACAAGAAGCAGACTTATCAATATTATGCCTTTACTAAATTTATGATTATCTTTCATATAACTACTTGTAAGTACCTACCTATGCCGAATCTATTACCAATATAGGCATATTCCCAAATTTATTTTTGTTAACAAATTGCAAATTAATACTATTTTGAACATACCATACATATTCGAACATACTATTTTGTAAGTAGGTAGTTAGGTAGGTATATAATCTTCATCTTCACGAAACAACTAAGCAATTTTATTGTAAAAATTGTTTCTCCATCGGTAATCGAACCCGGAACCTTAAATTAAAGTAAATTAAATAATGAAATTAAAAAGTTATCAAAATTAATTTCTACATTTAATTTAAAATTTCTTCTTTATTCACTGAGTTACTACGATGTGGGATTGATTTATATATCGCCGAGTGCTTTGAAAATGGAAAAGCATGAATTACGCTACGTACTCTGAAAATCAACGCCTGCTGTGTTCTGTGTATATGGATGTGAACAGCCATGTTTAATGTTTTATCAATAGTAGTCACTTTATTAAGTAATTGATTGTTATCTCCTGACTTAAATGATAATTAATTCATAATTTATATAGCACCATTTTCGTTTATTTCACCTCGATTGTGCTCTACAATTATACCTGGAATAAAATAATATAATCTAGGTTATAATCACTGTGTTTTTAAATACATAAGTTTTTAATTGTTTTTATTTTTTTTAAATGCACTTTCACTGCCTATTGATCTCAAAGTATATGGAAGCTCTTTACACTGAACCGGACCCACTACAGCAAATTGCTTGATAACGTTCACAACCTCGTATCTCAATAAGCGGCGTCCTCGTATATTTAAATAAACAATATTTGCTTATTTCACCAACCACTTCACTCAAAAAGTGTATATTCTACATATTAAATGTTTGTATTATAAAAGTATATACCCAATAACAAAGATTATAATGATCTCTGACATTTGACATAAGCAAGTGATAATATTTTGTGTTGACTCTGTACCTATATTGTGGATATCAAATGACTGCCAAAGTTCATTATCATGTTTATTTTATGTGAATGTTGTAAACATTATTTTTTATCATCCATAATGTGTCTTCTGATTGCAAACAAAATATTATGGGGTTTTGAATATTTGCAAATGTCATTAAAAATGAAATGTGTAGGTACCTATATTGTTGAGTCACATAGAAGATTAAGTAATTTTGTAATCCCATGTCCATACTGTAGGTATGTAAAATTGTCGACCTCAATACGGGACGCGTATTTACCTTTCCGTGTTGATTAGGAGGCAAGTAGGTACTGCCTCGAATTATGCACTAGTTTGTTGCGCTAATGCACATAAAAACTCGTGTTGAATTCAAGTAATGTGTCCTCCAAATGCACACGGTTTAGCAACGCAAACTGTTCCTGCTAATACGTGTTCAATTCGAAGCAATTAATTATTGAATGAAGTTTGCGCGCTATTTCATTTCGCTCGCATTTCGTCTGTCACTGTCACATTTGTATTTTATTCACAGATTATACTATGGTAGTAATCGGTAATTTTGTTTAAGTCTTTAAGTATGTAATATGGAACTGTCAAAGAACATACGTGGTGGTATTTCGGACAATTTGAAAATTGTAAATTACGAAGGAGACTAGGATTATTCATCTTGGCCTCCTCAAGGAATCGTCTGCATTGCACCCTATCCATGGCCTTTTCTCTCCAATTCCGCACACCGGCTATCTGAAGGTCCCCCTCGACTCCATCTCTCCATCGTAGTTTCAGACTAGGATAATTACCAATGTAAAATTCGATAAAAAAATTCCTCTAACACAGCATTGTAACGCTCAATCAATACGAATGGTAAAATTTATAAACCTGTGTACGATTGAAAAACGCATGCCTTGAATTGAACACGTATTAGCAGGAACAGTTTGCGTTGCTAAACCGTGTGATTATGGAGGACACGTTCAACACGAGTTGTTAGCGCAACAAACTAGTGCCTAATTCGAGGCAGTATTTGCCTCCTAATCAACACTGAAAGGTAAATAATACGCATACGGGACAGCCCAAGTAATGTCGATAGATATATATTTATTATTTATTAAATATTATTTGTTTATTTGTTAAATCAATAAATTAGGTATAATGGCACTTAAAATACAACTATTAAATACTAATAAAATCATTGAATCCATTTAAATCAATATAATTTATTTCCTTATTTGCGCGAGTAACTATATAATAATGACAATAATATTTAAAATCAGTTTTATTTTTTAAAACAAATTAATGTGGTTAACCAACACCTGCTAAAGTGATTTCCAAACTTTAAGAAATCACTAGGGTGCGCAGAAGACAAATTTGGATTCTATGCTTGGTAAGTTTGATCACGTGTGTGTGTGCAAATCGTCCTTGTCCAGGCCTCCTGATTTAACGTTTTTTTATAATGCTATATTTATTAACATTAATTAATTATCAATTCAATGAGAAGTTTCCATACAAGGAGGATTGGTTTTATACATGGGAAATCGGAACTAGGTATTGTCATTGTGTCAAATACTCACAAAAGTCAAATACAAACTTACATATAATTGATAACTACCGAGAATATGACACGTGGGTACCTATGACTGTGATGCATACGAACAATAATAGACTTAATGACATAAAGTCATTAAGTGTACATGACACATGCCTTAGTAATCACAAGTAAAAAAAAACTTTAACGATCATTGACAGAATGATTCACAACAATGGTAAGTAGGTAGCTACAATATATTTTCCAACTGTCGATTTATTCAGAGAAATTATTTCTCTTAACATATCGACATAGATTCAAGCCAAGATACGCGAGTAATGTATGGCCAGGGGGGCAAGTCTGGTCCGATCGGCGAAATCATAATAACCCTCACGATTACCCATATCATGGATATAATTATTATATGGAGTTCTATAATATCATTAGATGTCATAGAACTCCATGTGATAACTCCATATCCATGATATGGGTAATCACTAGGGTTTTGATTTCGCCGGTCGAACCAGACTTGCCCCCCAGGTCTGTATTTCTCATGGTTTTTTTCAGTCTAAAAACACCAACTTCGAGGCTTCGCAGCATAATATGTAGGTATATGGATGAACTCAGAATTCGGAGTAGAATATTTAGTGTGTCTCCTCTCTTGATAACTTTACATCCGTTCAGTGCACAGAGCCCAAATTTTTAGAAAGCATAGGTTATAGGCCTACAAAACTTGTATACTCAGAATTTTGATATTTTTGTTTCAGTCCGGGGTTATCAACTTTTGAATTTTTACTTAATTTTTCCATTTATCTCGTAAAAAGCTAGAATACTGGGAATTTGTATAGATAGAGACAAATACAAAATCTCAAATTTTGTTTTTATTTTATAAAGTTCCTGATTTATCCAACTTTTTTATTAAGAAAAAAAAATATGACACATTTATGTTTAACTGCTTATGTTTCCATTTTTTTAAATATCTAAATCAATGAAACACCTCAACTAGATTTTTTTTTAAAATACGCACCTACCTACATCTACTCACTTTTTTTTAATTTTCATTTATATTCTTGTACATGTAAATAAAAAAAATACAAAAGACAAAAAAAAAAATCATAGCAAAAAAGTATTGAGAAAAAACAAAGAGGAAATCGGGATCAGGTGTTAAGGGATGAATATTCCTGAAAATACAAATTGAATTATACGACGCAATATCCGAGCATAGACTATTCAATTGTATTGCTGATTGTACTTCGAACGACGAGCTGAGAAATTCTGTGTTATGCACAGGAATGGATAGTGTCGTAAGTTCAGCAGATCGGAGTGGAAGTCCATGATTGGATAAATAAGTGAATCTATTTTTAAGGTACTGTGGCAGGTGCGTGTGGTATCGTTTCATGCAATTTGTGTGGCAGTATACACAATTTCTACGGGGGGAGTTTGATACTTAATCTCCATACATACATATTATATATCATCGAACTGTTTACATATTCGGGATAGGAATAAAGGTCTGACCTCCACACTATCCTATCCTAACATACTTACATGTTTTGTATAGAAAACAACATATCTTAAAATATTCAATAATTTGGATTGAACGATTTTATAGTTTGGAACGTATTCTTCAACTATACAGATTATCGCCATCGACAGTTGGATCTCATGTGTTACATGCAACTAGTCATAATATACATTTGACCCGGTAAGAAGAAAATAGAGGGGTACGGGGTTAAGCTTATTCTTGCTTTCATTTCACATTCATTACAATTCAACTTGGTTCATTGAAATAGTTACAAAATATCTTTAAAAATATTTTATTATAGGATTATATTAATCTATGAATGAAATTTTAATATTACTTTTATCGTACAT
This sequence comes from Molanna angustata, assembly GCA_963576475.1. Lineage (NCBI taxonomy): Eukaryota > Metazoa > Arthropoda > Insecta > Trichoptera > Molannidae > Molanna > Molanna angustata. Next base: position 12,642,761 of record OY754964.1, read on the forward strand.
TTTTGGAATCCAGTTATTTCATAGATACATAATTATTTATTTGGCAGCAATATACATAGGATCAAAGACCTTATATACTTACAAGGTCTTTGACATAGGATAGAATTCACTTATAAATATCTGTATTAAAAAAGTTTTTTTTTAAATTCTCCTTGGACAATTTATTACGCGTTAAATTACTATTGGGAGTTTTGCCACTGAGAATTTCGCCACCTATTTTGCCTTTGGTTTTCCCAGTCTGACGGTCTTCTCTGTTGTTGTGGCTGCTGGTTTGGTCTCTGGGGTAGTCCGTTATTATCTTGAATTACGGGTCTTTGCTGTCTGTGAGCTTCGATTTGCTTCCAGTTGATGTACCAATAGGGCTGTTTGTCGACGGGCCATTTGCTGATTCTGTCCACGAGGTTCTTGTCGCCGAGGGCGTCGACGGGCAACCTCACTGTTGTTGTTGTAATCAGCTGGCCATCTTCGCCAAATCTGTTGCCCAAAGTTGCAGCTGTGGATACTTCTTCTGGCTGAAACCTGTCCGCTAGTTCCGGATATCCAATAGGTTTAAGTCCGGCGTAGAATGGTCGTTGAGCAGACACAGCTGCCACAACCATGAAGATTGAAATGAAGAATTTCATTGTATTTTCTGTAACAAAAAAAAAACGTTTTTTACATTCTGTAACCATGTTACGAATTTCGAAGTTCTAATGTAAAAGTAGCCATGATCCTTAATATAATCATAATATTTATGATCCAACACAAATAAAAAAAACAATTGTCATTTATATTCTGTAACCATGTACGATTTTCGACGTTCTATTATCTATTGTAACTAAAATAGGAACATATTAAAATTGTAGATTTTAGATTTACAGTCTTTTTTCAGCGTTATAAAATTTCATAATTTTCACAATTATTCATAATACGTCTGATAAAGTAACTTTTTAAGAACGTTCCGGCCAATATAGGTACATTCCCATTCCATTTAGTTAAAGTTATAAATAAGACTGTAAATCTAAAATCTACAATTTTAGAACGCTCCTAATTTAGTTCCAATAGTTACTGAATAGGGGGTAATATATTGATTTCGATTGAACTAAAATTACGAACTGCAGGTACGAAAACACTAAAAAATAATAGAACGTCATATGTATGATCATTGAAGTGCCTACGCCATAGATAAACGTCTATGGCGTTCTATTTAATGTAATATTTATCAGTTTGCGAAAAGTTAAAGATGGGAAAATATTAGTGCTGAAATTTCAGAAATATTATAGGATTAAGAATCACTTGATCATTTTTGAAATTCACTATGTTAATTTTAATTTATTTATTTATTATTAAAAATAACAAAGAAAAATACACAATACAACAATATATACAATTTTTAAAAAGATACATTATAATTTTGTTTTTTTTTTATGACTCAACTTCAAAAAGAGTTTTCTCGTGCTTTGAAGTGAGTCACATTTCACAAATCTACAAACTATCTAATCTATTTATATACATACAACTTAATCTAGGCACTAATCTATTTACAATAACATACATATTTAGATACAAACATACATAATATTATATATAAAGAGAGAAAAAAAAAAATACAAAATTGGTCTGTAGAATAAATAAAAATACACAAATTGAAAATAAACAACACACAATGAATACACAAGAAAAATGTTACTTCAAAAAGTCTTTCAGCAATACCAAGAAACCACCAAAATTATTTTGCGCCACTATTCTCATATCCACTGGTAAATCATTAAACCACTTCACCCCATAATATGAATAATGATTTTGGCCAAAAGATGTATTTTTCTTTGGGATATTTATCATTCCACTTGTGCGAGGACCAATTCTTAGATTGTCTATAGGGTGAATTTGGTTAGTGAAATATTCTTTACATATTTGTTTAATTGCATTTATTTTATATAACACATTTAATTTTTTAACTTTAAATTGAGAAAATAACTCTTCAGTGGGAAAATCGCTTGGCTTTACTAAAATAATTTTAATAATCTTTCTTTGTATGGTATATAATAATTTCAAGTGAGCAGGATACGACCCTCCCCATCCAATTATTCCATATTGCATCACAGACTGAGCCAATGCATAATATGTCATTCTAAGCATTTCAATATCCAGAAAATTTCTTATACGGTAAAAAACATAAAATATTTTTGCAATCTTTCTCCTGTCTTACATATATGGTCCTTCCATTTCATTTCAGATTCAATTATGACACCCAAATATTTGACATTCTTGCTCACATTTAGTGTGGTACACTGAGGTTCTGAACAAGAACCAAATGCATCACAATCCTGCCGGTGGATTTTAATATTTAACGTATTTGGTATATTTTTGCCTTGAATTGCGAAAGGCACTACAGTAGTTTTTTGTGCATTTAATGTTAATATATTGCAATTAAACCAAGCCTTTAATACATTATTAAATTAATACAACTAATTATTTAACCGTTAACTATTTTGAAACATTTAATAAAGATAATGATAACCTTGAGTCAAAAATAATGTACAATATTATTGCATCAAACTGATAAATAAATTTCAATAGGAGAATTTTTTTTTTATTATTAGGTATACATTAAAGGAATAAAAACTATGGAAAATTATCAATTACCACCACGTGATAGGATAAAGTTGATCACATCTATCAAGAATGTTTCTTTGTTGATTTTCCAAGAAATGTAACTGTGTTGAATATTTTTATTTTTTCAAAACAGTTATAGGTACCTACCGATTCACCAATTGTACATCATTTACACTGAGATTATAATTTATTTATTTATTTAATATTGCTTCTCGGGCAACTAACAGGTAATATGTCAAATATTAATTTAACACGCACCCAATAACAAGTTGCCACATTCTGGAGACTTACGATATTAATCGTCTCACAGATCCAGACTGAAAACACAATTAAAAACTGTCTCTCCACCGGAATCGAACCCGGGACCTCAGTCCAGCAGTCAGGGGATCAGCAGTCAGATACCCAACCAACTGAGCCACGAAGGCCGATAATGACAATTAACTGTGACCGTTCATAGATGAAACATAATAACAAAACAATCAGGACCAGATCAAGTATTATTAGCGCCCGTTGAACTAAATCATTTTTCTACTTCCGAAATTTCAATATTAATTTACTGTTAATTTACGGTTGTAAATATAACAATTCATAAAATATAATAATCAGTTGGTTTCCTATAAATTATTCGTTACTTTTACCAGGGGCGTGACTAGAACCTTCGGACTAGACAAACCCTGAAATAAAAATTGGGAAATGTCGAAAATTTAATCTTTTTATAGCATCGTTGTTCATATATTATGAGGGGCCATGAAAATATTTTAAAATCACATGCCAAAATAATATTTACATTTGTGTCAAGCATTGTATCTACATACGGTTCAATTTTTAGTCTTTTAGTATGGTTTTAAAAAATTATATCTTGAATTTCTTAACATATTCATAGGCAAGCCTGGTTTCTATAAGCAATTCCGCTACTGACTTTAACCTTCCTATCAGGCATTTTTTTTATATATTTGCAGTTAGCCTGTTTGCGCGGGAACAGTTTATAAATGTGTGGATTATATTGTTTATTTTATCTATATATCTTTTGGTGACTAAAAATAAAAACGTTCTCTCTTATCATATTTTAATATATTTGCACAATATTATGTTTGAATAAACTTTTGACCTGAGAATATAATTTAAGTGCTTACTTTTAAAAAAAAATTATGTATGTAGGTATACAACATCTTAATTATAATATTAACATAACAAATATTCTGCTTCTGATAATAATTATGTATTTGAAATTATTATCAAGTTGTTTTGAAACTAAGGTCAGTATAATTAACTTAATTGACAAAAACAGATTAAGACATCACATTATACATAATTATGTGTCCTTTACATTCTTAGAAAATGTATCGAAATGTTAAAGACAAATGTTTGAAAAGAGAAATATATTATTTTTACACAACTGGTAATTTTGGTTAATGGCATAACTGTTAATTTTGGTAACAGGTAAAACTGTTAATTTTGTAAAATAAGTGTGAGCTATACGATGTACCTATTAGTACTCGTACTAATTCGTATATCAATTATTTCATTTACACCAAAAATATTCATTTAACTTGAAGAACTCACACTCTTTACATATATTTAAATGAAAAGTTATATCAATAAACTAAATACTGGATACCTTCTTGCATTTTAGCAAATTTATAATTCTACGATGAAATAATTATTATTTTAAGTTGTAAAAATGATTTAATTAATTAAAATATCATGTAAAATAAGTTAAGCTTGATTTAAATTTATTTTTTCTCAATAAATACAATAGCTACTGTTCCATGTATAAGTACATGTATAAGTAAGATTGTTGATTGATTTCAATATTGAAATGTTAAAAGCGTGATTTTTATAATTATTTGTATTTTTACTGACAAACATTTTTTCAACATCTCAGTAGAGACGAATATAACATTTCACCTTACTTTCAGGTGAAATGTTACACACTATTGAAATATATAGAACTTTCAAAAATTACATTGATAAGGGAACTCAATAAGAAGGCATAATTGGTGAACGTTGCGCAAGCGCATAAAGTGATCACGTAAACCAGCCGATGACAGGTCGTAAGCCCTGTAGGTGCTTCGAGTTCCTGGTTCTTCTACAATATCCAAACTTCGTCCCTATTGAGATGTTGAAAAAATGTTTGTCAATAAAAATATCATTTCCCGAAAGGTAAAAAAAATCCAATGTTTGCGTATATGCAATTAAAAAAAGAACATTCAATTATTTGTATGTTTGACACTCGTGCCAAAAATCCATTATACCTACAAGAAACAATTTTTATTTTATTACAGTAAATAATGAAGACGCCAAATGAACTAATGAACTGGTGTTCCTAATCACACGTATAGAAATACCGTAGGTATATTAAACGATTGTTTAAAAAAAAACACCGACAAACCTGTTACGATATTGATTAAAGAGACCACACAAACAAAACAGCACTATACTATCACAGAACGTGCTACCACGGAGACGTATTCTTCCTAACTAAAGTGCAATCGGGGATATAACTAACTATGTAATATATATGCGACTGTTTAGTATGATCATCTACATACGTCAAAGATTTCCCATACGTACCTCTATATACCTACATCGGTGTGTATTTATGTATATTACGGATTTTACGCGTTGTTAAATACACGCCCTCTTCTGTGAATCAACACTTTCCTATTCATGTTATCGGAATAACCAATGTTGCAATAATTTTAATGTACTCAATATTATCAAAAATAATCTTTTAGTGTCTTATACTATATTTTTAATGGTTTGTTGTTACATATTTAGCAAAAAATATTTTCATAAATACATAGATACATACGTAACATCAGGGCATATCCCACAATGTAGGGTAACCAGCGACGACAGGTTTGCGGGTGTGAATTAACTTATTTTTTTTTATTTGGGACCCCTGGGAGAGAGAAGTATGAGCTAATTGAAAATTTGCTTTCATAAATAGTGTTTTTAAAATTCTTAGCTAGGTAGCTTTCACTGTAAAATAAATAAATTCCAAAATACATATTATCGATAAATAATGTTTATTATTTTAAATGGAGTAATTTTGTGAATAATATTGAATCGAATCTACTACTGATATCAATTTTATTTACGAAATCTATTAGTCAACAATTTTAATTTCAACAAATATTTTATGTTTTTATTTATTTATTTATTATAAAGGACCACTTACAGCTATCAAGTACTCCTATAACACAAGCATTTATGTTTAATCCAACCGACGATTCGTTCATGAGAATTAAATTCTCTGAATGCATCGACATTATTAAGCCAAGATGCGTGTACGAAGGAAAATTTTGTATGGTGTAGTGGACTTTTTTCCTACTGTCGATTCGTTCATGAGAATTCAATTCTCTGAATGAATAGACATTATTAAGCCAAGATGCGTGTACGAAGGAAAATTTTGTATGGCGTAGTGGACTTATTGCATGCTAATAACGCCAACTAGAGGCCTCGCATCATATATGTTCCGGTACATGGATTTACTCAGAATTCGGAGTAGAACATTTTATGTGTTTTGTGTGTGTCTGGGTGTGTGTGTGTGTGTGTGTGTCCCTTATAACTTTTGATCCGCTCAATTTACTGAGCCCAAATTTTCAGAATACATAAATAGTTATAGGCCTATAAAACTTTTATTTTGTTTATTTATGTTAGTCCAATTAATTCAAACTTTGGGTTGCTCATAAATAACGAATGTGTTTTTAAAGTTGTGACGTACACAGCATACATTATCCAACTGTCGATTCGTTCATGAGAATTCAATTCTCTGAATGAATCGACATTATTAAGCCAATAAGATGCGTGTACGAAGGAACATTTTGTATGGAGTAGTGGACTTTTTGCATGCAATTAACACCAACTAGAGGCCTCGCAGCATATATGTTCCCATACATGGATTTACTCAGAATTCGGAGTAGAACATTTCATGTGAGTTTTGTGTGTCTGTGTGTGTCTGTCCCCCCCCCCCCCCCCTTATAACTTTTGATCCGCTCAATTTACAGAGCCCAAAATTTCAAAATATACAAACACTTATTAGCCTACAAAACTTTTATACTCAGAATTGTGAATTTTTGTTTCAGTCAGGGGTTATCAACTTTTGAAATTCTGAAAATTGGTATAAAAATAGACAAATACAAAATCTCAAATTCATTTTTTCAAAAACATTCCAGGGTTTCTCAAACATTTTTTAATAAGAAAAATATTTTTTTTTTGGTAAATTTATGAGTTTAACTGCCTATATTTCGAATTTTTTTAAAAATATCGAAAAAAGCCGAAACACCCCAACTAGATAATTTAATTTTCTATAAAAAATATGTACATTGTATTAGCACATCTCACTTTTTTTTTACAATTTTTATAAAAATTGAATTTAGTGACGACATTGCTTCATACAATTTGTATCGCAGTCGCCTACACACAATATATAAGAAGACTTAATAGTTTGATAATAATCTCCAAACATACATACATACCATCATTCTGTTTTCATATTCTGGGTAGGATCAAAGGACTGACCTCCATACTATCCTATCTTGACATACATACCTATGTAGGTACATGTGTTGTATAGAAAACCAAATATCTTAAAATATTAAATAATTTGTATTTATGGGTTTATAGTTTGGTACTTATCTTTCAATTATACATACTATCGCTATCGACAGTTGGATCTCATGTGTTACATGCAACTAGTTTGTATGGCAGTCGCCTACACGCAATATCTAAGAAGACTTAATAGTTTTGATACTAATCTCCAAACATACATACATACCATCATGCTGTTTTCATATTCTGGGTAGGATCAAAGGACTGACCTCCATACTATCCTATCTTGACATACATATCTAGGTGCATGTGTTGTATAGAAAACCAAATATCTTAAAATATTAAATAATTTGTATTTATGGGTTTATAGTTTGGTACTTATCTTTCAACTATACATACTATCGCTATCGACAGTTGGATGTCATGTGTAACATGCAACTAGTTTACAGAATTTATGATTATGTATATGTACTTATTACAAGGACATATTCATTCCTTAAAAAAAGTGAAAGTTCTTTTTTAAGCCGGTGGAAATATTTAAATTTAAAAAAAACATCAAAATCAATCCAGCTGTTTACGAGTTTAGTTACATATATACGTACCGAAGAATTTTATTAGTAGCTATATTATTATGTGTAGATAGGTACATACCTTGAATAAAACGATTTTATGATTTCTTAAAAAATACAATGCGATCAAATACATTTTCAAATACTTAAATTTGACATTAAATAAAAAATACCTAATTTTAATTTATAATTTCCAACATCGCATAAATATAAAACGAAAATGAATACATATAAAGAAATAAAAAAATCAGGATGTATAAAAATAAAAATTTTCCCAACTTACTGATTTTTATTATTCAATGATTGAAATTAGGAAGATAAATTTTAATGACTAATTATACAGGGATACTAACAAAATTGTTTCTATTAGTAAATTATTTCGAATAGAAATTGAATTTTAAATACATTAGTTGATAATTTAACAGTTAACTATACAAATTATGTACTGACAATTAAGACATATACCTATAAATATATCTAATGAATCAACGATCGCTGGTATATGGGAGGCCAGTTTATGAAAAAATGTTTTAGAAAAAAATATAAGCACTGTGATAAAAACGTGACCATTTTGTGATTTCATACATTTGATATGAATTTACCTTTTATCTTTTTTATTTTAATAAAATAAAAAAGATAAAAGGTAATAACGGAAAAGACATCAATATAAACCAAACACCTTTTTATTCTTTACTATTTGATGCTATTATTTTATTTTTCAATTACAATTTATCAACAAGTATCATACAAGTGGCAAAATTCTGAAGTTATACTATTGTGCAAAAAAGGGGATCCTGAGAACTTAGAAAATTATCGACCAATAAGTCTGTTATTCCATACTTACAAACTTCTCACTAAAATTGTCACAAACCGTTTAACACCTAAACTGGATTTCTACCAACCAATTGAACAAGCTGGCTTTAGAAAATATTTTGGAACTACAGACCATATCCAAACTCTGCGCCTACTAATTGAGAAAACTACTGAATATAATATAACAATTCATCTTGCATTCATCGACTATAAAAAAGCATTCGACTCTGTAGAACAATGTGAAATAATAAACGCATTAAATGATGCGAGAATTGACTCCAGATATTCAAGGCTTATCAAATTTATATATGAACACGCCACCATGGATGTAATAATCGATGAAAACACTAATAAAACAGAAAAAATCAATATAAAAAGAGGTGTCAAACAAGGAGATACCATATCACCTAAACTATTTACATTGGTTTTGGAGGGCATATTTAAAACTTTGAACTGGGAAGACAAGGGAATAAAAATAAATGGAACAAACTTAAACCACCTCCGTTTTTCAGATGACATAGTGCTTATAAGTGATAATCTGGAAGAACTTCATATTATGATAAAAGAACTCCACGATGCTTCCCTAATGGTCGGCCTGGAAATTAATATTAACAAAACGAAAATCATGAGTCCATCTAACAGCACTATCAAAATTGATGGTAAAATAATTGAAGCTGTTGAAGAATATATATACCTTGGACACAAGATAAAATTAGGGAAGGATAACCAGACAGCAGAAATACCCAGAAGGATCGGACTAGGTTGGGCGGCCTTTGGGAAGCTTAAACATGTCCTAAAAAACAGAGATATTCCCACATGTCTGAAAAGAAAAGTGTTTGAAACATGTATCCTGCCTGTGCTTACGTATGGTCTGGAAACTATCACGCTAACTGCGAGGACCATACATAAGCTAAAATGCACTCAGAGATCCATGGAAAGGCAAATGATAGGCGTAAGTCTAAGAGACAAAATTAGAAATGAACAAATCAGACGCCAGACAAAAGTTGTTGATGTCATGGATCGAGTTGCAAAACTTAAATGGCAATGGGCAGGTCATGTTGCCAGACAGGGTACGGACAGATGGGCACCCAGAATTCTAAATTGGAGACCATGGGATATGAAAAGGGGAATAGGCCGGCCCCAGAAAAGGTGGGCCGATGATATTGTCCCTGTCGCTGGAAGCGGATGGGTTCGAAAAGCCCAGAAAAAAGACGAGTGGAAGCTATTAGAAGAGGCCTACATCCAGCAGTGGAGAGATGGCTGAAAAAGAAGAAGAAGAAGAAGAAGATCATATAGAGTAGGGCTGGAAAATATTTTGGGACCAAGGGCCAGCCCCCCTAGACAACGTGTCATTTAGTCACGTGACAACTGTCATTTCCATACATTGTGTTATATTTTTCTATTTCTTTTCTTGAGCTAAATGAAACGTTGTCTAGGGAGGCAGATTCAGAAATCCAAAAGAACGGCGGGTAGCAAAAGTGTACTAACATCCCACATTAAAAATCACTATTAAGAAAAATTACAAATATATTTTTTTGAATATTTCGTTTTATAAGAATTCATAAACCAAAAAGATACCGCGCACCGATTAATAAATCAATAAACCATCATAGATATTTTATTTTTATTTTGCATATAAAAATGTATATTTTTTTACCAGCGCCTGTCTCACTAGGGTTCCATCCCGTGATGAAGAGGGCACGTTACAAAAAATATATAAAAAACAATAAACTAATAATAATAAATAATAATAAAAATAATATAATGAACACTTCCTTGCACCCTGTGCAAGTGGCGAGTTTGTTGCCATATGGCAATTTCTTCCAACTAACCAGTGTTTCCAGCCCAGAGAAGCAATATTTGCGTGAGAAATGAATTTAGATAAATTTCTCAAACAATAATACAAAGATAATATAACAATAATATAAAAATAAACAATAATAAAAATATAACAATAATATTAAAACATGACTCCTGACAATATCTTATGTATAGGATAAAAATAAATTAATATTTTAAATGATTTAGAATTAATGTTTTATTTTTTGTTACGTTAATTTATTTTAATTTATAACATACATAGATTCTAACGTAATCTTATACTATATGCATACTATCGCCATCGAAAGTTGGATAGTATATTATCTCATGTGTTACATGCAACTAGTCTTTCCTGCATTAGTTGACATAAGAAAAAAAACAATAACCTTTATATTATAACCTTCTTTTATAAATAACGATGAGTCATAATGGTTCTCAATAAAAATTACACCTTGGGGATTTCCAATTTGTGCATAGGACTACCTAACAACATAAGTACAATGAATCGTGGCTTAAGTATGTATGTGTATTATATATTGCTAAAGTCATTTAAGTACAATAATTATACGTACGAGTCTTATCACTTAAAGGTATTTTATTTTTTCTAAAGAAGATTAAATTTAATATGCATTCTTGAGTTTTTCTCACTCATACGCAGGGCCGTATCTGCAGTTTTTGGCGCCTTATTTTTATGAATGATAAAAAGTATGCCTACACTTTCACCCCGCATTTGCACCCTCTACAAATTGGCAAATGAATAACATTTTACTCCTCAATAACCCAAACGGATATAAGTACTGGTGAGTTAATATTTCGCAATTTTTAAGGGTATTTTTTCATTGCATATTATAAACTAGTATCATGCTGAGATTGTATTTTGAAAGATTCAACACAATGTATCTGAGTGTGTGTGTGTGTGTGTGTGTGTGTGTGTGCTATGTGCATTGTGTTTATTTTACCTTATTTTTTTTAGGTATCGATTATAGACTAAAGAACTCATTCGATTCTTTTGAAATTTTGCAAATTTGTATATCTTATACAGTAATACTCGCTTAGACCCCATTAGATTTTGAAGGACATCTGAATAGTGCTTCTCAATTTTTTTAATTGTCAAGTATTTCAAAGTAATCCCAAGCTCAGGAAACTAAAAACTTTTAAATTTTTATTTTCAAATTGGTAAAAAGGCACATCGCTTTCATAAAATGGCATTGAAGAGTTATCAAGATTTCATTATAAAATATTTAAATAAAAAATAATTTAACAAACTCATTTCATGAAAAGGCTGAATATTTTCCATAAAAAAATTTGAATACTAGACTTGTTAGTGATGAGTTTAGTGTTGGCCACAACCCACTCGTTTTCCAATGGCATTTTCTTCCAACAAATCAGTGTTTTCCATCCAGAGAATCAAGATTTGCGTGAAATAATTTAAATAAATTTCTCTTCTGCCAGAAATCGAACCTGCCGCTAAATCTACATTGTATGGAAATTTAAATACTGATTCAATATTTCGAAATGGAATTTCGACTGTGTATGGTGATTTTTTATTGGTATATTTGGCGTTCGTATTTGTACCACTTGAAACTGGTGAATCCGGTCCTGACCATAAGCTTTATTTATTTTATACCTGGATATGTTATTACTGTCAATTTTTTAACGTCTAAAAAGAAACACTGTCACCTCATTGTTGATTTCATTGTTTACAAAAAAAAACAACATCTCAATAGATGGCGTTACAAATAAGGTTTCTTCGTTATTTCATAGATGGCGATAGTAAAAATGTGTAATTTTTTAACGAATTGTATCCCATTATTGAAATATAGAAGTACAGTGCAGTGACACAGAGTTTTCAATAATTGTATTCATAAGGGAACTCAATATGAATGCATAATTGGCGAACGTTGCGCAAGCGCGTAAATTGATCACGTAAACCATCCGATAACAGGCGCATTGAGTTCCTGGTTCTTCTATAATATTCCAACTTCGTCTCTATTGAGATGTTGAAAAATTGTCAAAAATAACATTGACTCCCAACAGGGAAAAATCCAATATTTGCGTATATGCAAATTTTAAAAATATTCAATTTACAGATACATATGTTATGAAATGAAATTAATTTTATCAAATTTTCTCCATATGTAACTTACCTATGTGAGTTGTGTCTGAAAAGTTACCGTGAAGGCTAGAAAAATTCTTATATTTTGCAAGTTTCTATTTTTCCAAGTTGCTGAGATGAATTTTATATACTTTAGCTGTTGTATAAGTCCATGTTCAGCTTCCAATCACATGTTTGGTAGAAGTTAGGGCGGGGGGGGTGGAATAAATAAATCAAATCATCCAATATTTTTTTGTCAGATGGATCGGTGGCAGAGCGGTTAGTGCCCTGGATTAGTAATTCACTGGTCTCGAGTACGAATCCTGCCTCGACCGATTTCACTTTAGATGTGTCGTATGGATAGTGGCGATGTTTCATCATAATAAAGAAATATACGAAAAAACCTTGATGTGAACATTGTAGACTAATAATTGTCAAACACTTGTAGTAATAATATGAACTGACGATGGATAGGGTAATAAAACTAATCTGCATAAAGGGGTGCCAGCAACAAGAAAACTGCTGATGTGCTATCACTAATGCGGATTAGTTTTATCCACAGAGTAATAAAAACTCTGTGGTTTTATCACTACAAACGTCGGTTTATTTTGATGTTTATTCTCAAATGATTTATATTTTATCTACGATATTATTTTGTATTTTATTTTTTCGTTGCTTTTCGTGTAACTAACAGGAATTATGCCAAAAATCAATTTAACCCAATAACCAGTTGTATCACGCATACAGGCTGAAATCACAATTAAAATCTGTGTCGATATATAACTATCGAAGAACATCTTGAATAATCTAATAGGGTGTGCAGATCAAAATTTTGGGTTTTTATTCTGGTAAGTGATTGTGCATAATTTCATCTTCCACTACGAAACTTTTCAAGATATTTGCCGATAACTATACCTACATACATAATATCAATCGTAAATATACCAACTTGTGATTTCCTCTGTAACTGTATCGGCGTGTAAATAAACGATTTTAGTTTAAGTGGATAGCGGGTAGAAATCATGTATGTTCCACAAATAAGTAGTAGCAAATAAATACCTTATATAGATAATTTCAAAGGTAAAAAATAATTATAAGGATATACTTTAAATAATGAGTGATATGCAGCAGTGGGCACTGGATATCGAAGGAGAATTAGGCATACCAAAAGTTCCCTCTTTAATATATTATGTTTTATTTTTTTAAGATAATGCCCTTCAAATAAAATAAAATATGTTATTCATTTTTACTTTTATTTATTATTTTACTCGATAAATAAATAATTATTTCCTTAATGTTTGTGAAGTTATTACATTCCATAAAATTTCCATTTCAAGTAAGTACAAATATAACAAATATGTTGTTTAAAAGATGGTTTATTGAGTATAGTGCCTAAACCAGCCAATGGTGTGCCCAAACCTCCCTACCACATGGAGGGTTAGCCACTTTTGAATTGTCTTACAAAAATGATAATAACTTTTAAATAAAATAAGATTTTATACAATCTTCAAAGAAATACTATCTAAAGATGTGGACTAACGATCCAAAGAAAAAGTTTTGAGTTATTATTTAAACTTAAATTCTAAAATTGACTCTCCCCAACTCATTTAATTTTTTTCAACATTTCTATGTCTCATACTCGCTTAGACCCCATTAGATTTTGAAGGATATCTGGGGGGGCAAGTCTGGTCCAACCGGCGAAATCAAAATCCTTACGATTACCCATACCATGGATATAATTATCAAGTTCTATAATATCTTTAGATGTCATAGAACTCCATATGATAATTACATCCATGATATGGATAATTGCGAGGGTTTTGATTTCGCCGGTTGGACCAGACTTGCCCCCCAGGTCAGTGTTTTTGATCAGTGTTATTTTTTTTAATTGTCAAATATTTCAAAGTTTCTCCATGCTCAGGAATTTTGAAATTTGATAATGGCACATCACTTCCATAAAATGGCATTAAAGAATTATCATATTTTCATAGTAAAATATTAAAATCTAAAATAATTTGACAAATTCATTTCATGAAAATGCTGAAATTTGAATACTTTGTGGTGTGACATGGTAGTTAGGATTATGGCGTTTGCCAAAACCCACTCGTTTTTTTAGTTTATTGATATAGGTAATTGAAAAATGATTGATTTCTTAAAATATATTTAATTAAAGATCGTATAATTTAGAAACCAAATATTTAAAAGAAATATGTTTATATTTTAGTCTAGATTACGTAGGGCACAAAACACGTTGACAACCATAAAATAAATACCTACATGCTAAGTAAAAAGTTCTTTAAATAAACTGTCCAAAATAAATTTTATTTAGAGACTTTGAATTTGCCACTGTGAATTTTGTATCTGTTGTTGGTTACCTAATTCTGGTCGTCTCTGTTGTTGGTTACCTAATTCTGGTCGTCTCTGTTGTTGGTTACCTAATTCTGGTAGTCTTTGTTGTTGTGTTTGCTGGTTTGGTCTCTGGGGCTGTCCGTTGACAACTGAATTTCCTTGAACCGTCGGTCTTTGTTGTCTGTGAGCCTCGATAAGCTGCCAGTTGATGAACCAATAGGGCTGTTTGTCGACGGGCCATTTGCTGATTCTGTCCACGAGGTTCTTGTCGCCAAGGGCGTCGACGGGCAACCTCACAGTTGTCGTTGTAATCGGTCGGCCATCTTCTCCAAATCTGTTGTCCAAAGTTCCAGCAGTGGTTGATTCTACTTCTGGCTTAAATCTATCGGCTAATTCAGGATATCCAATGGGTTTGTTTCCGGCGTAGAATGGTCGTTGAGCAGACACAGCTCCCACAACCATGAATATACAGATGAAGAATTTCATTTTCGATCTGTAACAAAATAAAAAAAAAATATGACGTAGTAATCGACTATCTAACATTCAAATATTCATGATCCTCAATTCCATTGATTTTTTTAAATATTATATAATATCGAATATTTTTATTATTGCATATGCGCAAACATTGGATTTTTTTCCCTGTCGGGAGTCAAAGATATTTTTTAACAGATTTTTAATTATCTCAATAGAGACGAAGTTGGAATATTTATTGTAGGAGAACCGGGAAATCAAGGCACCTACAGGGCTTACTTATAATATTATATTATCTTTAAAAATATAAAATGAATGCTGTGTGATACCGCCGTAGTATAGTGCTTCCACTAGTTTCTAATATCATTGTTTTCGGGCCGGGTAATCGAAAATGGATCAAGCGAAATAACATCGTGTATCGTGCATCTTTTCATAATTCAACGCACACCTGCACACCTGTCGATGGTTATCGCACCCTATTGGTTATGCCAGGATTTTATGTAGGTTGTAAACACACTTATTTTTATTTCACAATAGGTTTTATTTCTTTATTTTTTATTAATGCAACCATTTTCTTATATGTACAAACAAAAATTCAAAAAAAGACAATTTTAGAACAAAAGAAAAGTTTTTGCAATGTTAGATAATAAATTGTTGAGCATGGAAAACAATCTACTCTAAGTACATTTGATTATCAATGTGATTTTCAAGAATTTTTTTATTTTTCGTCGTGGGTACAGAGGTCAAAGTTGATTACTCATAAGCTATACACAATACACATACAATTTCAATTTGAATCCCTCAATAATAAGAGAATTTAATACCTACATGAAAATAGGTGACAGGAAAATTATTCGAAAAACAATTATTCGAATGCTCAATTTTACGAAAATCAATTTTACGAATGGCAATTATTCGAATCACATTTTTTCGAAAAACAATTTTCGGAACACACAATTATCAGAATTTACAATTGTTCGAATTTTTATGACGTCATGTTGGTAGTATTGTGAGAGGAATAAACCATAGATTTTTATTATAATATAGGTTTTTATTTTTATTATAATATAGGTATACTAGGTGTCGTTGTTAGCAAATTTTGTATGAATCGAAAACAAATGACTCACTTTTTGCACGGAGTACTACATCTACATAGTATATTATGTTTAATAAAAATCTATGGAATAAACAACATGGCGACGCACCGCGCTGTCAGATATCCTAGGATGTACACCTATTTTTTGAAACCTAAACCTACAAAACTTTGGTAAAAATAGGTTGGTTAGGTTTGTTTGTAGTTATAATTGCGACTGGCGTGAGCCAGTTGCATTATATATTTAAAAAAGTAACTATAATATTAAAATAAAATAACTAAACTGGTGTGAATACTAGATAAACATAAACTGGTGTACAAACTAGGCTATCCCGCGCTGTCAAACATCAGTTATTAAAAATGTGCAAGCATACGTACCCAACAATAATACAATAAGTAATAATAGTCTTCATCGAATATATTTTACTGGCAACAAATATGTCAAAAGAGGCAACATAATGACACAAAAATATATTAAATTCGGTTAATTGGTTTTCCAACAAATGTTAGTTCGAATAATTTGCTTTCGGACAATTGTCATTCTGATAACTGATTTTCGAAAAATTGTTATTCGTACAATTGCGCATTCGAACAATTGTGTTTCGAAGAATTTTCATGTAATCATGAAAATATACTATAATACCCCGTAATGACGTCTTTACATATTTTTTAGTAATCAGTTCGAAGATAAAAAATAAATTGTAATATTATGAAAGTATTATGTTTTTATATAAACACTTAGTTACATCGAAAATCCGTTATAATTTTTACAAGAGACAAATTATTTTTATTGCGGAAATATCTGGGACACCAAATAAATACATGAAATAACGTTGTTCCCAATCACATGTACCTACAAAAAATACCGTATGTTATGAGTTTGTTTGTAAATAAAAAACAATAACAAACCTGTTACGAAATTAACACACAAACTTAACACAGCAGTATAGTAACAGAACGTGCTACCACGACAAAGAAAGCTTCTTTACTGAAGTGCAATTTGCGATATAACTAGTTTATATGTTCGACCATCCAAAACCTTAACATCGAAGATTTTCCTTACACTATGTATGTAGGTAAATTATATTTATTGCAAAGTTTACATGCCCTCTTCTGTGAATCATACTTTCCTAATCAAGTTATCGGAACAAACAATATAGCATTAACCTTACAATGTTATAATATTATCAAAATATTATTTCCACTAGGTATCTAAACTGTTTAAACTATCTATATAGGTACATTGCGTATTTACAAAAAAGTTAAAACGATGATCGTCGACACGCCATAGCATTAACCCATTTAAGCCTAGTGACCCGATTTTGTAACACTAGACTCGTTGCAGATTTTTCTTTTTTACTTGTAAATATCAACAACACATGACGTTAGAAGTATCAAGTGTGTGATAGTGTTAGTGTACCTTACTTTTGGTTAGTATTTGAACGTGCATAGACCTGTTGTGACGTCACAATATATTTAAAAACATTGACGTATAATATTGGACGATTTCAGCAACGTATTTTCCAACTTAGGTAATTATTACTTTTGCTCTTTTGGTCCTATGAATACAATTTTTGCTATTACTAATCTACTTTATATACGCTACCGTGTTATAGTCACAATATACAGAAATTATTGATATTGTCGTTATTATGGGTTTATAAAGTTGGGTGTTCCGATTTTAAAACACTAGGCTTATACATATCACATTCAATGCTGCACGGTAGTGAAGAAAGTTTAGATTGATGTTTATTTATTTTTCTATTTTAGTTACAAGTTTATTATATTTAACATAATATAACTTATATATAATATCAAATAAAATAATAAATATAGTAAAGTACTAAATTTAAAACATTCATACGTCGAAGAGCTCTAATAATTTTTATTTATTTTAAAACAGGCCTTCTCGAAGATGCCGAAGGGCTTATCGTTATATGAAATTGTGGAAATGCTAAAAACAGAAAATAATATTAGAACAAGGGCTATAATTATCGAACAGCCTGAAAACGCAACAGCGCCAATTTCAGATGAAGATTCTGGAGACGAAGAGGGTGGAACGATAAATAATCTACCAGGTTCTTTGAAAAAAATGCTAAATATCAAGCATCAATACGAGGAAAGAAATGGTATTCGAGCCCTTTGTTCTTCTGTTTCGAATTAATTTTACTAAAAGCTTGGCAATTACACAAAACATTTGAGGAAAAACCTTTAGATCTTTTGGAGTTTCGTCGCCGTATAGCGTCTAATTATCTGGAGACCTACGGTCATCCTGCAGAGACTGGAAGAAAGGGTAGACAATCTCAGAAGTGCAATATGGGTTCAAGATATTATGATGGTCTGAATCATAATATAGTAAACCAAAATAAGCAAACACGTTGCCGTCAATGTAATGTTGCCTTGCATGTCAAATGTGCAATCATATATCATCATAAGTAGTTTTTTTTAATAGTAATTTTTGTAGTAGGTACCTAGTAATAATAATGCTAAGAAAATAATATTTTATAGTAATATTTTATTTTTTTTGACCCGATTTAATAATACATGATAAAATTAAAAAAATAACATATATTTGCGACGTGGCTATTCCAAATTCTAGTAATATTATAAAAACTTTTGATGAAAAAATTAGAAAATACACCGCTTTAGGTAATGAGATTAAAAGACTTTGGCATTCTCGTAAAATAATAATATTACCGTTCATTATTTCAGCCACTGGCATTATTCCAAAATCGTTAATCCGTAATTTAGAAATTATAGATTTATCGAAAAATTTAATAATAAAAATGCAAAAAACGGTAATTATGAATACATGTAGAATCGTTAAAGATTTTTTAAACGTTAATATTCGGGAATCAGTAGGGTTGTTAGGTAGTATAGAGACCTCCTCAGAGCCTAATCCTTTGATATGTTAAGTATCTGGATGGGTGAACTATTCCCAATTGAAAGCTTGATGATGCGTTTGTTGCATTTTATTTTGCTCTTTTAAATAATTTACAATTTACGCATTGATCTGCTAATTCTTTTGAGGAAGTGTATAATGGTAATAATAATAATTGAGTGTTATTATTTGTAGTGCTTAATTGTTATTAATAACATTAGTAAATCGGCCAGCGCCGTATATAAAAAAATATTTTAATAATGATATTTTTATAGTATCTAGTAGTAGTCACCAAATAATTATGAAGAAACAGTATAATATTCTTCTAATGTCATAAAAATGTAGTCCATGTGCCTAGTGATCCGATTTCGGAACACCTTATTTCTCAAAAACTAGAAACAATAAAAAAAAAGTTACTTAAAAATATTTTTTTTTACACCATTTCATGTAACATATATGAATTTCAGGAAAAAAATCGCAAAAAAAACCTTAGGTCTAAATGGGTTAAGAGCCAGAGAAACTCCACTGCGACAGATTTTTTTACAATGTCTTTACTATCTTAATTTCTGTGTTTTGGGACATTTATTATGAAGATTATCTTCAAGAAAACTTCAAATTATTTTGATCCTAATTTTATTCATTTCAAACATAAAAATATTTTTGTTTTTTTAAGACCACACTGATTTAACACATTGCGAAAACATTAAGAGGGTTTAAACAATCAACAGAATAAAGAAATTTAACTCGTATTACGTATTTATTTGTTCTTTCATACCTACATTTGTTATTCTGCTTATTATATTATTTCTTTTTATTTGTTTTTAAATGTTAACTTACATACATACACACATACCATCACGCCATATCCCTTACGGGGTAAGCAGAGAGAACCGAGCGCCATACTCCTCTATGTTTGCACATATTCCTAGCTTCCTTTACATCCATGCATCTTCCCATACATGCTCGTCGATTATTCAAGCTTCTTATATTTCCTTCTTTCAAAATATCATTCACATGGTCATGCCATCCCTTCCTGGTTCAGCCCCTGTTATTCACTTCATCTCTTACACCCATGTATATTTTTTTGGTAAGTCGTTCATCATTCATTCTTTCAATATGTCCAAACCACCTCGAGGAATTCACTTTCATTTTACTTATAATACTCTTCTTCATCTTGCATTCCCTCCTTGTGTCCTCATTTTTTATTCTCATATATCGTTCTATTACATACTCTTCTGTGTGATCTCATTAACCGATATACTTGAACACGTATGTATTGTTAGTATGCAGATCTTTTCATTGAATGTATTTTATATGTATTTTTTTTTTGAATAAGCTATAGACTTATCTCGTTTTTCTTTATATTTCTTTTTTGATTTTATTTGCATTTTCACTGTTTATAGATTGGGTATGTGTGTTTTTTCATCTTTTGTGAAAACTTTATGTAAATGGCAAACGCCGTAAATAAAATAAATAAATATTAAATATCTCTTTTAGAGCTTTTTAAACAATAAACGTATTTTGTTTTATTGAATGTTTGTATTCGGGAAGATACATTTTGATGACACATTACGTGCCTACCTATACGGGATAAATGTATACCTATTTTAAACTGGATATTGAATGATACAATTTTTACGATAACATTAAAGGTTGATTGTTAGCAAGTTCATTATGCTAACATACTCGTATATGTATATGATTAATAAATATATAAAAAAAATCAAGAAAGGGATGGTTCGACCATGTGAACAACATTCTAAAATAGGAAAAATTAAGAAGTTTGAACAACAGACGAACATGTACGAGACGATGTATGAATGTTGGTAAGGCGATGAAATAATTTGGCGTTCGGTTTTCTCTACCCAACCCGCCAGAACAAAGCGGGATAGTATAAATCAATTTACAAATAAAAAATGTGCCAATTTCGAAAAAAATCAAATTTTATTAGTACCTACCTATACACAGATAGTGTTTTCATATTTTTACGTCAAGTATTTGATCGGATCATTGAGATTCCGGAGATGAATTATGTTTTTTTTTTGCTTTTTGCCTTTTCACCTCTTTGTGGTCTTCTCAGGCAGATGAAACTTTCATGTACGCATCAATACCTACTTAAAATTATTGCAACCTACTGCTCATAATCTCTTGTTGTTTCCAGCCGTTGTTGGGTTAATGAACTAACCCTTTACAGTCACACGTATATTTTATGTTCGTTTAAAAAATTGCAAAATAAGTTTAAAGTGTTTTTATTTATGTTATGAATTAACATTTCTATTCTTGTTGGAAGGGGATTTATCGATGCTATTTTAAAGAAGAATTCCTTTGTGGGGTATTTTTCAAAATTGAAGAAAACGTTTCCAATCCAATCCAATCCACAGTCACAAGAAGCTTCCTCTACTATGTTAAATTTCAATAGATGTGTTTTGATACAGCAGTGCAAAAATGTGGAACGCTTCACAATTTTGCGTGTCATCCTTGCGCAGGGTACATGTTAATCTTCTCTGTATCATTCCAAGTTTTAGTATGTGTACTGCCGAAGCAAGTACGGATATGAATTTGTAATGAATTGGTTATTTTAAGTATGTTCTTTTACTATTTATCAGTTTCTTCTTTTTCTTCGAGTGCCTTCATTATATCCATAGTTTAGTAAAAAAATCAACAAAACCTAATCGTTCTTTTGTTATACTTTTCCTTGGAATATATCCTATATGAGCCTGCTTACTTATTTATCATCATCTTCAAAACTACGAGAGTAATCAAGAAGAGTACAGCCAGTGGTTTTGGATGCAATGGAGTGGGACAGGTTTATTTTGATAATATCCATTCTTCTTATTCAGCCCTTGGCATCCCCCTGAGACCTCCATAGCTCCCTATTTTGGGCAGACCGCATCCATCCGCCTCCAGCCACTCGTCTTATATCATCAGACCACTTCGCCTGATATATTTTTTCCCCTTATTATATATATTTTTAATCCTATATATCGCTTTATTTTCTAATAATAATTATAATTGAGTACCTATCCAATCATTAAGTATTTCATCCTATAGTGCTTTCACTAAAATGACACCTTTCGTGTTTTGGTGTTGTCACATGTAAGAAACTAAACATTGCCAGATGTAACATTGGATAAAACAATTCTGTAGTATTCGTCACAGAACAAGAACAATATATTATTTCCCACCGACGCGGCGCGGCCGGCGGTTTTGACGTAACAACGCAGAACCGCTCATGTGCACGCACTTCTATTAAAAACCGCTCACGATTTCGTCATTTGGTAGATGGATTTCATGAGAGCAGGTTGTGTTATTGCCCTAGTACTCAATGAGTCTGTATCCAATAAGTAATTTGTCCATTACTTTTTTGCGACCACATAATTAAATATTTGTATTTATTGATTTATGTTATATTAGAATTTATATAATTGCAAGTGCATAAAGGCAGCATAATTACTACAATTCAATTTTTTTCAACCAAATCGAGCAACGTGAAGTCTTTAAAGTCAATTCGCTACAATATTATTTAGTACCTAAGGGGCCTAAGAAATCAAATAATGAAAAAAAAAATAACACATGTGAGACGATGTCACTTCGTCACATAGGTTATTCCATAGTCTAACCATTCCATTGATAAGAAGAGCTTGATAGTTCTTAAGAGTGAATAAGGTTTGCAAGTGTGGTACCTTCAGCCATCGGAAAAGCAGGTCGTGAGTTGACAGGATACGACATTATTAGGTACTCCTCATTAACTCAAGGTGATATAGTGGGGAGTTATGATTTCGCAATTTTTAAGGCTATTTTTTTTATTGCAGATTTCCAACTAGCATCATGCTGAGATTGTATTCTGAAAGTTTCATCACAATGTTTCTGTGTGTGTGCTATGTGCTATGTACTGCGTGCGATATACGGCGTGTTTATTTTACAATAAAATAAGTTTTAAATTTATTTAAAAAAGCGTAGCGAAATAGTTAAAATATTAGCAACTCCGTAGAACTAAATTAGCCATATTGTCAACTATGTAAGCTTACAATAGTGAATGCACAATATCAACAGATTACAGAAAACTTAATATTTTTGTATGATGATAAATTACATAGAAAACATAAATTATAAAAATGTTACTTTTCACTTTTTATGATTATTTCACAGGATGCAACTAGGACTATTTATCAAACTTTTTGTACATAGTATAAATAATATGATTTTAATGTGAATGAACTCTTAATACTAATAATTATTATCAAATGTGCTATTAGTTTAATGTACGTGATTTCTACATAGAATATTATAAACCGTTATAATTGGAACAGCAAAAATTGTAATAATATTGATATAAACATAATTTCATTTTTCAATATGAAATATAATTTATATTTATTCACTTATACGTAATTGTGTCAATGTGTCAAATGAGGTGATGTGTCAATGATCGGATTACAAATTATGTAGAAATTATGTGCACTACAATTTGCAAATATTTTAATAGTGCAAAATAAACTGTTAAAAAAATCGATCAAACAGAATTTAAACGACATAGAAATATTATTCAAATAAAATTCTTTAGAAAAACTGGTCGGCAACCAATATTAAGACCATCAAGGGGATGGAAGGAGATATGAATATAATCATTACTTAAATTGTCTTAATCTTAATAATGCATAAATCAGTTCTCAATCATACTCTAAATTTAATCATTTAATTCGTTAAGATCAAAGTTTAGAATGAAATTGTCCTTAATTTTGGTATGAATTAACACAACTGATTAGTTAATTTTAGTCAAGAAGAAGTCTGTGTCTAATCTTAATCAACGTCATGAGTAGACCAGCAGTAATGATTTCCTGTTAAACCTAATCTTCTTCTGTTTATTTACTTATTTAAATAAAGTAAATATATCATTTTTTTTAAATGAATATGTCCTTGTTAAACAAGTACATATACATTTTCCTACGTTACCTAAAATAAGCATAAATGCTTGTGCTATAGGTGAACGAAATCGGTCGAGGCAGGATTCGAACTCGCGACCACTAGATTACTATCCCAGCGCGCTAACCACCTGCCATCGACCCATCATGTTTTAATAATTACCAAATTTTATGTTGACACACAGTAGATGTTCATAATATTTTAAAATAAATAAGTATTTTATTTATTAAAATAAAAAACAAACACACTGTTTCAATCCACGAGTATATATAATTGGATTGAAACTGTGTGAGTATATATTATTTTTATTTTTATCATAAAATTCTACCATATATACCTACGACATATCTACCATTCGTCGAATGATTGAGTGTAACCGCAATCCTTAGTCACAAAGTCAAGGAGATACTCGTTTAAGATGAATTCATTCATTCATACCATCACGGCATATCCCACAATTGGGAGATCCCAGCGAAAAGTTTGCGGGTGTTCACTACTTTATAAAAGAAATTACGACACGTGAATGTATATCCACACACCAGTCTCGTTTCACGTAAAAAGGCAATACACTCAGAATGGATGGTGAACTTCATTACTGATCTATGAATGTGAGATGGCATTTTGTCTGTTATAATTATGATTATCTCATGAGACACGATGAAGAGTGAAAGCATTATTCTTAGCCGGTGGCTCACAGCTAAATATAAATTACCTATGTATACAAAGAAATATGACTTTATGATCGTATGAGTCACAGATAAGGTACCAAAAATTCTAGGGAATCAGGTAAATGATACGTACACAAATAAAAATCAAATAATGTTGAAGGAGAAACGTTTTCCGAGGATGAATTGTCTAACTCGAAAGTAAAAGCCGTTTGGTTTCTGTGCGGGTGTCCTGGGTTAGATCCCCAGCAGAGGAGAAATTTATTTAAAATAATTTCTCACGCAAATATTGCTTCACTGGGTTGAAAACACTGCGAAGTTGGAAGATATTGTCATATGGCAATAAACTCGCCACTTGCGCAGGGCGCAAGGAAGTATTTATTATTATTATGTGAATGGAAAAAAGTAACATACACTGATTTTTTTTTGTCAATAGTAACAAAATTCGATGTTAAATTTAACAAACCTTATGGTGACAACAAAACATTTGGTTATGTGCAGCTAATTGTTTTGTGCACATATCCAAGGAGTACAACCATAACTAGATGAACCTTTATTATTTATAACAAAGGTTTTGCTAAAACGCAGGTAGCCATTTCATTTGTTATAATAAATTGTTTTCAGTGCAATATCTAAACTCTATGGTAAATAATATCTATCTAACTATTTGCATGCTACCTGTGTAATATTCTTAGAAATACATACAACAAATTGTCCATTTTTCATTAATGATAATTAATCGTGTTTTTATGATAATTTTCGTCATAGACGGAAAATCTGTTTTCTCGTAAATTCTCAACTAATAAAACATTTGTATAGGATGTGATATTTTATTGGTTAGGTTAGGTTACAATACAACACATTTTTGTAAAAATGTTGGGAGAAGTATTTCTCACTCGCTCTAACGCATTCAAAATCTCTGTCAGTGCTCTTCTTGTCAACATCCATCGTAGTTTTGGCAATTAATAATATTATGATTCTTGGCACTCTTGAGAATTAACAAGATAATAAGATGTTCAGGTCATCTACATACATAATATTCATATCAGTTTATAATACACAATAAAGGCACATGAACACAAATAATGTAATTTTAATAATAATATGTAAATCGTGTTTCTTCATTGGGAAAAACCAGACAGATATCGTCCGTTATTTTGATAACACACCATTCTCAGTATGTATTTACGTATGCACCAAACTTGCTTAACGTGTCGAGTTTGCGTCTGGCGACATCACAATATAATTCTATAGAACACCACGTGTTGATAACCATTAAATATTTCGCATTAAATATAGTTTATGTATTCCAAATTAAAAACATAGTTTAGCAATAAAATTACTATAAAAGCTGTTAATAAATAAAGCTACCAAATATCTATGAAATACATTAGTTTTAACCACACTTAATAGATTTATTTTTATTCATTTATTTATTTAATAATTTATCTACATGTGTACAAAGGCAGGTTTATTGCCATAAGGCAATTTCTTCCAACCAACCCGAGCAACGTGAAGTCTCTAAGTTAAATTGGTACAATACTTATTTAGTGAGAAATAAATTGATAAAAAAAATAAAATAAAGGAGTAAGATAAAAAATGAAAAGAGAGTTAAAAAAAAGAATTGATATAAAGAATTGAGAATTGATATTAATAATTGATCTGAGAAAAAAAAGAGAATTGATATTGAGAAAAAAAAGAATTGAAAAAAAGAAAGAAGAAATGAAAAGAGATTAAAAAAAAAGATTGATAACAATAAACCAATGAATAAAATATTATTTACCTTTCCAATTTTACTGTTGTCGTTTTCTTTTGTTACAGACCTAATGGACACAGGGGACTACAACCAGTGACCCAACTACTTTCATTGTATTAAAACGTAGATTTGTATAGATTCATTTGTATTATATAACTTATTTTTCAATCGTTCAAAAACCAACATTTTAATGCACCTGTCATGTAAATTTTGTATATAACCACTAGTCTCAGTCTTGTAGATTATTATTCTGACGATGTTCCTTGCACGAAACTCGTCGATGATCAAATAAATTTCAATAGAACTAATACCAAGTATTTTTTTATATTTTTAATATATCTACATACATACAATGGAGTTCTATCAAGAATTGTCGATGGACAAACTAAACTTAATAACTTTTCACTATTTTTTACGTATAAAATAGTAAGAGTTATGATTACCTACTTGTTTATTTTTTACAATCTTTTATTTAACATCACCTGTCTGTCCTACTGGAAATTTGCAATAGATTTTTAACTAACGTCACTTGAACTTAATTTTGTTTTCTGTATCTGACGTATCTAAATCTACAAAATTAATGCACCATTGATATTAATTTGAACTCAAATTATCTATGGCGCAGACTACGCATGTGTACTGCGCACTGTTCGACCATGTTTATTTCTGTCGCGGTCGACGTGATGTCGCCTAACCTAATATTTCAATTGATTTGCACTGATTATCTTAGGTTTTATTTTCAACATATCGCAACACGTGTAAATTATCCATTTTTATTTGTTTCCGTACACAACTAATGATTTCAACTTAAGTATCCCGGATTGCTGTGAAAAAACTCTTCAAAATAGGGTTTGAACTAAAACAGGAACGTTTTGACAGTTGATTCGACTAAAATGTGGTTAAAGAATAGCGAATTGAACTAATTCGTGACTTACTTGGAGGTAGCACGTTCCTATTTCAGCGTTATATGTAGAGTATCAACTTGGATTAAGTGGAATAGTGACGCATCTAGTAGGTATAGTCGGAACGTTCTGATATATGAAACTGCTCGATTTATGTAATATTTTGATGAAATTGAACATTTTGTATTTCTACTATAATATACCTACAAATAATGTTACAGAGTTGTAGGTAAATGTAGGGGATGGAGGCATCCAGGATCCCTTACATAGCACTACACAGCCGACCCGAAGGAAGACGACCACCAGGCAGACCACCAAAGAGGTGGAAGGACAGCTGGGACTCAACCTCGCAGGAGAACAACGTCTCTGCAAATAACATGCCCTTAGGCCTAACATAAGAAGAAGAAGAAGGTAAATGTCCAAATATACTTACCTACCATCATATTATATTATGATCAATATTCAAAATAATGTAAAAAGATTAAGCAACCATTTTACCCCATTCAACAAGTTAGATAACATGCAATGAGGCACAAACTTAGAATAGTGATTCCAGTTTTTTGTATTATCACATTTTTCGGGTAAGCCTTATGTAAGAGCCGGGAAATCGAACATACTACAGGTAAAATAACTTCACACGTAGTTCAGCAACGAGGTTTACTATCAATGGTGAGACGAGACTGGTATGTGGGGATACACACATGTGTCACGCATCCATTTATAAGGTAAGGCATTTCAAAGAAATCAAGATGAAGACCAATAACATTCTGGATTGTGTGCGTAGTACAGGGTGGAAGGGTTTATAATTTAAAGACGTGGAGAATTGACCCCAACTTACAGTCGGCATAGACAGAGATTTGGGATAAAGCCAGCGAGAGCCTAGCATACCCGGAAACCTGCCGTTGGTACCCCGCATTGTGGGATATGCAGTGATGATATGATGTATGAATGAAGAGATCATGGTGTAACAAAATATTATTATGCAGGTACATTTTACCTTATATATTAAATGTACCGGAATATACTTTAATGTGTATGACGTCATGGTATACAATTACAAATTTGTAACAATTACGACTTTTTCGATATAAATTTACGTAGGTAATTATAATAGTTTATCTGTTGTGAAAGTAGAAAGTTGTTATACCTTCCAGCGTACCGATGAAATTATTAAGTTTTCTCCTGCCATCTACAAATTGTCAATATTAAAATATGTACTGTTCTTTTCACTTCTCATATCTCTAAAAACAGAAAAAGAACGTAAGAGAGGCTCCGAGGGCAAAAATAAAGCAACATATGAATAATGAAGTATCGTAACAAAAATAACACCACAAAGTAAAAAAAAAACAAAGCATATGAGTGGCTCCGAGAGCAACAAATAAATAAAAAAGACAGTAAGGACTGAAGGGTTGGAGGAAAGGATTGATGGTACCTACTGAATAGACAGAATGGACTGACTTTTCAAAAATTTACTTCGGAATAATTTTTACTAAATCTAAATTTATATTACATACTAGTTAAACCCGGCAGACGTTGTACTGCCTGTTAAATTATTTAGGTACCTCCAAATATATAAAAATTGTTGTTCGTATGTTTCCTTTTTATTTTTAACATTCTTATAAAAAAATCATTAATTATAATTCCGTTTCCATTCGTTTTTTTCAGTCACTTCTCCATTGTTATTTATGAATATATAGGATTGTTTCTTATTTGAACAAATATTTATACATACTTACATTCATTTATATAAATATAGGTAAATATATGCAATACCTATTTATTTTTTTAATTGTACCAAAATTATTTTTTTATAAATAGATATAAATGATTATAACTTATTTATTTATTCAAACACACATATGTATACGTATACTTGAACCATTACCATTATACCATTTTTATATAGGATCCCATTTTTTATATATGGATATTTGTATAGGATTTTATGCTTGTGCTTAGGTGAACGAAATCGGTCGAAGCAGGATTCGAGCTCGCGATTACTGGATTACTAGCCCAGCGCGCTAACCGTTCTGCCACCGACCCATTAATAGATAATATTTCAAAAACTTGTGCGTGAAGTTAAATGACACTTCGAATTCGTTACGTTCTCTATTATTCGCTGAAAGAATACCTAAAATTCAATGACAATCTTAAATAGATTATTTTTTTTAAATTCTTGTGTGAGATAGGTATTGATTTAATAAATAAACTTTAATTTTTAAACCTTCTCGTTGTGCGCTGAACAAACCCACTGATATTCATTTCAATAACAAACATGTTTTTTTTGTGAGATACCGAATATATAAATAAATATATTATAATGTATTAACTTTCTCCTGAATGAGCTGAACAAATTCCCAAAGTTTCATCGAAATCGGATGGTTGGTTTAGGAGTCCATAGGCTACATACATACAAACAAACAAACAAATACACGTACATCCATTTTTTAAATTCTTGATGATTTAGCTAATTTCTTAAAGGGGGGCAAGTCTGGTCAACCGGCAGATTTGGAGTTATGGAGTTAAGATATTAAAGAACGAATTTTTAAAGTAGTTTTTTTTAATATCTTAACTTCATAAGATAATTATATCCATGAGATGGGTAAACATGGATGCTTTTGATTCCGCCGGCTGACCAGATTTACCCCCCTGGTTTACTTTCCCGAGCAGCGCTGGGTTAAATCTACTTCAATACTGACTGTTTAAAGTGACCTTGATATAAAATATATTCTAATATCTTTCATGTTTTTTATTTCAATGGAATATTTAGAACAACTGGTAAGTCATTATTATCTCAAGGATAATGGCACACACAACAAAAACCATCCACAATAATACGCCTATATATGTAGCTAGTACCCAAAAGTTTATCCGCATTTCCTAAAAATTAAATTGAATTTTGTTTTTTTCTTTCGGGGACATTATTTCTCCGCAGTTAACGAAGGCCTAAATTTTCCCTTCATTTAAAATCTGCGCGCGTCATGGATATCCCTTATTTTTTGCCCCATCTCCAATATTCATAATGGCAAATTGCAATGAAAAACCCAAGCATATATCATACAAGAACTAGCTTAGCTATATGTTTTTATTACACGGGTAGCATATCATGAAGGTACACTTCACCAATAATTTTATTTTGTGATAATGTGCATTGCTTTATTAGTGGACCATTGAAAACTCCATGCATTATTCAATAAGATAATTAATATTGATAACAAAAAAATAAAAAAAATGTAAAATTAATAAAAATAACTCTATTTTTAACTTTGTTTACACCTCGTGTCGATTGAATTTGCGACCGGTTTCGGAACTTCCCGTTCCCTCCTCAGGCAGAATTTCAACTAAACGCAGAATGTGACTGTGTGCTTAAAAGAAGGCTTTGTATTTGGATAGTGTTGGGAGGTCATTAGGGGCGGGTCTTGTGTAGAATGGCTTTTATTGGTAAGATCGATGGAAAAGGGAAACATATTTAAAAGCGGGCTGTCAGTTAAATTTACTTGATTATTTATTTAATTTATTTTTCAGTCAATTCATTTTTTATTGCATGTGATTCTAAATTGTCTAAGCGTAAACCTACTTTTTTAACGAAACTGGTTGAAAATTCAATCGACACGTGGTGTAAACAAAGTTAAAAATATAGTTAATTTTGATAAAATGTACCACAAAGATAAAAACACGATATTTTATAATAATGTATGATAAATTTACTAGTACCTACATAAAAATACACTACAATAAGACAGCTGATTAAATCAAATTACTAGAAAAGATAGGAGGAGACAGCTGTCCTAAACACATTGAGAGAGCTCGCATAGATGTCGAGCGTATTAAAGAAAGCATTGTACACCGTGTAAACACGTTACACAAAAGCATTCTGAGTGTAGTTGTTATAACACTTAATAATGTCATAGATTGTATTTTTTTTCTTTGCGTTATTGAAATAATCAATCCACAGCAGGGAGACTTACTCCTGTTTGCTGAAGCGCTCCAGGCACCCCAAATGTTGGTGCTACGCGCCAAATATTTGACTTTTCGCAATTTGTGCTTGACGCCTCACAGTTATTTCCATAAACTGATATCTAAATGCACATAATATTACATGTAGTTATGGTTGTGAAACGATATTTTTTGTATAGATTGTATCGTTCTTAGTATGAGTATTCCTAAACAATTTCCAATTTTAATATAATAGTAGTGAATGCTTCTTTATACTAGGAGTTAAAAAATGAAGAAAGTAAAATTAATGCGATGAAGCAACAGAACTATTGCAAACAGCAATTAAAAATGCAACCAATAACAAATTTTATTACATTTGTGATTCATCGTCATAATTTTACAACTAATTAAAACAGAAAATCTGTGCTACTCCGCATAATGAACGCGGGGCCTAAAGGATCTGGAGTGAGA
This sequence comes from Molanna angustata, assembly GCA_963576475.1. Taxonomy (NCBI): domain Eukaryota; kingdom Metazoa; phylum Arthropoda; class Insecta; order Trichoptera; family Molannidae; genus Molanna; species Molanna angustata. The sequence continues at coordinate 12,674,661 of OY754964.1, forward strand.
TGTAGAATTGATTGCGCCACAAATGTAGATATAACACAAAACAATATTAATTACATAATATTATACTTGATATAAAAATTTTCCGAATAGTTTCATATTAAGAGTTCAAATTTCAACATAATTTAGTAATTGTGGTATTTCATTCCAAAACTGACTATTTCCAAATTAATGAAAATTGAGTTATATATGTAGATTTATTAAATTGAACTTCAAAGTATGGTGATGAAATCATTATCTCAAAACCATAACAAGAGGTTTTTCCATTTAAAATTACACAGCAAAAAATTATCGAATATGTCAAAGGGAAAATTAATAGTGTTGGGGTTTCTTCCACCTACAATGGTTTGTTTGTAACTGCGGGCATTATAAATAAAAACAAAAAAAATATCCCAAATTGATATCTAATGTCCTTCACGTTTTACCAAAAACAAACCATATAAAAATAAGAGAAGATGTGGCGAAACTAATGAAGTATTTCACTGTCCCTCCAGATGCTCGGCAGTTTTATAATGAGATATTGGGCTTTAACATTTTCACTGAAGATCCTGAGTCAGACCAAGATTTAATATTTGATGAAGATTAAATAAATTTATCATATTTTTCTATTTCCATATTTAAGAATAAACGTTATTATTTTACATACTTAATGTGTCTTTTTATATTCCTATATTTTCATCAATATACAGAAAATAAGTCAAAAGTGATTATTTCCTGGAATTAGTCAATTTTGGAAAAAAATAATAAACAATATTTTACATTTTCGTAAATAACTTTCGATATATTGCCTGGATGATATAGAATATATAAATATTTTCTGACTGGTATGCCTGTAGTTAAAGATATGAAAAAATCTCCATTACTGAAAAATAGCAAATTTGGAAATAGTCAGTCTTGGAATACAACCCCTCAATCACCTATCATAACTAGATACCTATATTATGACAAATTATATTGAAATATAAATTTGGCAAAATAAGCTTGAATTCTCGAAATGTCATTGGGAAATTCAGGACATCGCAATAATCCAGCATTAAAACCTCAATTTGATAATGATCAACTAAATAAGTATAAGGTAATTTTTATTTAAAAAAATTAAAACGTAATAGTATTTTTTTGATTGGAAAAACATTTAAAATCCAATGAAATGTTTAGAAACTTAGGTTGCGGTTGACTTATTAAGAAAAAAATATAAAAACAGGTTTGATCTTGTGGTTTCTTCTGGAACATGCATGGAGTTCCACGCAAGACCAATACAAAGTAAAGTCAATATTTATTAATCGGATTACGGTTGACATATCCAGAATAAATATTTATATAAAAATGCAGTCGTATAGAAATATATTATATCAAAACCTTTAAATAATTATACAGAAACTAAACATACTGAAGCAATTTAATATTTATACGTTATTTTGTCACAATTGAAGGAAAAAAAATATTTAAGTCATTCGAATGTCGTAAATACAAATGTAAATATAACATGTGTTCATATTTACCCTTTATTAAATAGCATTTTTTTATATTTACCTACTTATTCTGAAGCCGAAATGAAAAAACAATTTTCGTTGGAATATGATGAATTATATTTTATTTTCCTATAGTCAGTTTAGGTAGTTGCGACTAACTTTTTCAAATTACTCGTTAATACTTATAAATTTAAAGAAAGTTAAAAATTATAATTTATCTGATTGCACTTTCAAATGTCACACTAACTGACTTTAAAATCTTCCTTTCATGGTATGCATAATTTGAATTGATTGAACGACAACCTTCAATATATTATCTGTAGGTACGCACCTAATCTTAAAAAAAAATATTTTAGACCAAATAAATAACAAATGTATTCAGATTAAAACTTTTATCTGTACCTAGTGTGGGACCAAATGAAATAAATAAATCTCAGAGTTCAGATAATGTTAAAACTGGTTCAACAATATCTTGCAGTCACGTGTGATACAAAAACCAGTTTTATTGTGGTCGATGCGAATTTGCGACAAAAAGACGGTCATGATTATTATCTTCTTTGTAGCAGTGGGAAGTGTTTATTTATAGCAAATAATTGCTCGAAACAAGATCTATAACCTATAACGAAGAACTCATAGCCATTTATTGGCTGACTATTGTAATAGAATAGGGAGTATCAATAATTGTGAAGTACGTAAATGTATTCGAGGAATGGGTGCTGGAAATGGATCAACGTGACATAAAACTGTTGCAATTGGGTAATTGAGAATTGGCCCATCACCACCCAGACTCGCTTTAGGAGATGATGTCTCCTATTGGAGTCCACTGGATACGCCAGCAAAAGGCGCATTTTAAAAGTGTGCCGCGTATAGGTGCGTGAGGGTGACCTTTAGGTTGCTCAAGAGCAGCCCGCAGGTCACACGACACATGCATCCTTTCGGTCACCAGAATGGCGACCTCCAGGATGCACACACCCCAAGATCAGTTTACCCTCAAAGCCCCGCATTTATGCTTTTTTTTTGCAATTGGGTAAGGCTTTAAGGCTCTTGTATACCCTGGGTATACGGATGTACACAAAAATGCACACTAAATTACCCTTCTAATGTATGAAACACGAAAAAATATTGCATATCACCTAATCTGTGACATACAACACTTTTTCGTGAAAAAATGGTAAAATTTAGAGGTTTTTTTCTAAATAGCAAGAATAGTAATTAAAATATTATAATAATAAAAAACTCAGCCGGTAGATTTTCATATTCTCTTTCGATTGAAATAAAAATCTACATCATTGACCTTGTAGTTTTTTAGTTACGTAAAGTAAAAAAATAAAAAAGGGTTTAATTAAAAATTATTTTACGAGAAAAATATTAAGGAAAAATTCATATTTCAAGAAACTCATGCAATAGAATTAAGATGTAAAAATAAATTCTACTTTATTTTAAAGACGTATCTTTTGTGGGTATTAGGGAAATTATTTTCAAAATATACTATATAGCCTCTTTTCAGTATTACTGTAGTGTTCCTGTCCTAAATAGCTGGTGTGTTTAAGTGGACATAATCTTGCTGCTTATGAACTAGAGGGGCTGATAAGGAATTAATTAATGTTATGATGTCCAACATATTATAAGATGAAGTTAATTACAGTTCTCGAGCGTGAAACTTCTATTCATTGTCGTTAATTGTTCTTTTTACACCATGATGCCGATATTTTATTCCATTACATGTTGCTTCTCGAGCAAAAAACTGGTAAATACAATGTAAAATATTAATAAAAAAAACACGTTCCCAATAACACATTGTCACATTATGATAATCAATAAGGCTCCACGAACTATAAGTATGTATAGACTATATATGTACCTATTTCATGCAAAGCAGTTTATGCTGTTCACTCCAGAGTTCTGCGAAGAGGCCGTTTGTCATCATCTTCGTCTGAGTCACAATACTTACATAAATTGGTTTGCACCAAGCAATCCATCTCTTCACATATCCCTGTTGTCCGTTAGCGCCTTCATTTCTTGGTAGCAGCTACACCGCACATCACTGATCCCTTCATAAGAATAATAAGTTTCTCGAGATTCCTTATTTCTGAGAGAAAACAAGTAGATACTATCCTGCTTGATTCTCAATTGCAAGACGTGCTTAAGACCAAACCTACATATAAAGTGCATAATTAATTATATCGCTATCCTTAAGGATTTTTGGGTGATTCACATCATTCCAAGAATTGAAACTAATCGACAATAAAAATTTGTACCTATAATTAAAGATTTGTTGTAACTTTACAGTTGGTATTATTAAAAGTTATTGAAGAATCTTTAGGAGTGTGTGACTCGTGTTACATTCAAGTTCCCTCTTTCTTTTTGATATTTCTGTTTTAATTTATTTTGTTCGTTGGCAGCTATTGTATGATGGCTGTTAACTTGCAAATATTTGTAGGTATACTAGATCGTACTTATATCAGATGACTAAAAAAATAAAATGTCGACCACGAAAATATTTTCATTGATACTGATATGCAATTTAGAAGGATTTGTACTATAAGATAACGTATTCAATTATTTATGTTTACCTCTATTGGTGAACGAAATGATGTGATAACGAAACGGCATGTAATTGTTCAGATTATTAACGTACGTAAAATATTTTTAGGTTATTTATGACATTGCAATGAGAGCAAGGACCAATCGTGAAACAAAAATATATAAATGGGAAATACCCAAGTTTATGACATCTATAGATGAATCATAATTTCCATAAAACTAAAATGAGTCGAGGTTGAGCCAATAATAATGGCCTTATTAAAGTGAGCTATTGAAGTGTATAATTTCTATGTATTTCTAAAAATTAATTTAATATCAAATTATGCGTAGATAGGTAGGTATATTTAATTGATTGATAGAAATAGCTGTTTCACACTAAAAAAATATTAATTTATACCTTCACCAAAAAGTATTTTTACGTGAATATTTCGAACCAAAGGTAAACTTTAGAACTATATATGTATCAATATAACTCGGCGTATTTTTAAACCTTATTTCCTTTTTAACTATAGTTGGTTAATGTATGTTAAGATAGAAGGTAGCCAAGGGACTGGAAGGAGACAGATGTCCTGGCTGCGTTATATCAGGGGCAGAACAGGACAGGGATGGATTCGCCAGACTGATCGCCAACGTCGTTGGTTCCTGGCAGGGCACCAGAAAAAGAATAACATAGCACCGTTTTTGTGAAAACTCACCTCAAGCGCGTGCGAGGACTAGGTTCATGTATATGATTTGTCTCCATCCCTGCAGAACATGGTCGGGGACATTTCATTTATTCAGATGGGTGGTGGCAGAGCGGTTAGCGCGCCTGCCTGACAGTTGCCAGTCACGTGACAACTGTCACTTCCAAACATTGGGTTATCTTTTCTTGTTTCTTTTCTTGATCTAAATCACACGTTGTCTAGGGGGGCTGGTTTATAATCCAATGGTCGCGACTTCGAATCCGGCCACGACCGATTTCGTTCACCTATAGCACAAGCATTTATGCTTAATTTAGGGAATGTATGAGGGTGTATATGTACTTTTTACAAGTTTATATTAATTATTTTAAAAAATATATATAGATGCACAAATAAATATTATTTTTATTTTCAAGAATACCTGTTTAATATTTTAAAATTTTGTGCTATGTAATTCATCGCGTCGATAGGTAGGTATTCAAAATAACAGTTAAAAAATATTGAAAATAGTAAACGAAAATATAACAAAATTTCTTTACAAATATATTTTTTATATCTTTTTACAAAATTGCAAACTTGATTAAAAATTTAGGTACTAATTTATGTGAATATGAATCAGACGCATGAAGGTACCTATGTATACTATACTGTTTAAAACTTTTTGGATAGATGTGCTAAAAACGTAAAACATAACTTAAAAACAAAACAAAAATGATTTTATTTGATATATTTCTTGAGTTTAATTAATAAATTTATTAAGGAGGAAAACCACAACTTAAATTATATGTAGGTATATTATTGTTCTTTATCATTGAATGTTTATTGTTTAATCATCGTAAATTATGTGCATCGTTAAATGCACAATTAATAAAAGAAATACTGAAAAGGTTAAGTGAGTAATTATAGTTGATTTAAATCAAAATAATATTTCTGAGTTCCAGGATTTTAACAAATATAAATTTTATTACTAATAAACGGAATTTTTATTTTATTTTATTATTACAGATGACAATAAAATTAAAGGATCTTTTTAAAAAATGTTTAGGGAGGAACTATTCCTTTCGCTCTACAAATTTAGCGCAGTGATGAGTTAAGTATTTTACTAATAGGGGAAAAAAATACTTCTTTCATTTCACAATTATATTTTTAATTTTATACAAAACATCTCATTTTTTACATTTAACCTTAAAACATTTAATATTCAGATAAAGTCATTCGAAAGTAAAATATTTTATTAAGCAGTTGGTAATAATTTATTTATTATTTCAATAGACAAATTTGATATCCATATACCTAACGAATATAATTTTTATAATATTCAATTTTCTTTAAAAGTATCCTAATATCTATCACAGATAGTTTGAGAATAAAATGTCGCTTTATAAGCTAATAATATTATCTATCGTAATTCTAGTAATATTTTTCCAATATGAATAGAAAATTTGATTTATAATAATCACTTAATTTTCGACTTAATTATAATTACCACTGGAATGAGCTGCTCACATTTTTTTTGTCAATATATTTTTCTTACAAATTAAATACATTAATATGATAATTTAGGAATATATATTATTTTGATGACATCTATAAATTGATATCCAATTTATTATTAAATTGAATTACATTTTAATGTTTGCATGAACCAATATTTTTCGGATTTAAATCACTATTGAATAGCCAATCTGAAATATCAATAAAATTTAATATAGGTACGTATCGAGTATATGAAATTCAACATGAATTGAATATTTACAAGTATATACATTTTTGTTTGTTGTAAAGGTACCTACGTTGTTTATATTTAAATGACTTAATATACATATTTTATACATTTTAATACTGAAGCATCTTATTTTCCCCATTTTCGATGAATTATTTACAGGATATATTTTTATAAATTTACTTAATATATGTACACTTACAAAGTACATAAAATACATATAATCACATGAATGTTTAACAAATATTTTTTTCATATTTTTAAAAATACAATTTTTTTAGCATGCATCATAAATATATGTAGGAGAATAAAGAAAAATAACAAATTTTATGTTATTTTCTTCTGGTACAATAATTGATTTTAACTCTCAACAATTTAAATTAAACATGTTTTCTTTAATAATAAAAATGTACAAAAAATAAAACGTTTATTTTCATTTTTTCAACTTATTAATATACATAAATATAATAAAATGTTTTGTAAATAGAAATATGTTGATATCGATTCAAAAATCTTTGGGTTTAATCGAGGAAGTAGGCCAAAAATCATATGGTGAAACAGCAAAAAAAATGGTCTGCTTCAATGCCGAAAATGTTCGAAAGAACAGAGTGGAGAAGAATGAATAATTATTTCAGATAATTAATTAATACATTTTAAATTTTAATTTTAAAAAGTTAATTAATTTTAAATTTATTTACATACTAACATCACGAGAACACAAAATTTAAACATCTACATTAAAAACTAGTACAGGTAGATCATGGGTTAAAGTTATGTTTAAAATATTTTATTCAGTCGCTGAGTTATGTATGTTATAAAAATAAGTCCCCGAAGTCTCCAGCGTACGCCCTGATTAATTACAAAAAAAGAATGATAAATATTAAATAATTTAATGTTGATATAAGAAAAGTTTGTGGATATGATTACGATTTTCCAATACGAGAAACATAAATTGCAAGTCATATACTTTTAAATGGGTGAAAGATCCGGCGAGACTCTTCATTATCAATTAAAAATATGATTAATTATTAATAAATTAAAAATATTATAAAAAATCTGCAAATCATGGTATGATTTACAATCTTAGCAATTAAAACATAACAAATATGCAAGATGGCATTCAAAACGTATTTAATCTATATCATTTTTTACATATTCTAATATATCCACCTCACTAGGGCCTGTACCGAGGTGGAATGTTTTGCAATCGTATTTCATACAGTTTTCGTGACAATGTATTATATATATCAACATGATTTATATATTATTCGGTCAGAATGTACCTACATATAAGCATATAAATTTTTCAAGGACATATTGATTATTAAAAAAATAATGCTAACATAAAACTAAATAAAAATAAGCCATAATAAATCAATCGGATGTCTACATACATATATGTATATTGGAGTTTTGAAAAGGCTGAAAGAATATTTGATCGAATATGGTAATGGTGTCACATTTTGGAAGCGACATTTGAGGTATAATATTATGATATCGCTTGAATACTGTGTATAAATCATGACTTTCAAATGGTCGGTAAACACTATAAAAGATTTAACCTATCAATAGGCTGTAAAGGAGGAAAGAAAACTATGTATATTGGCTCCGTTGCCTATTTTTCATATCGACAACACAGGATGAGAATTTTTTTGTGTATCCTGAATGTTTTGTGATACAAAGAATATAACACGACATGTTTCATTTATACCCCATAAAAATAAATACACTTATAAAGAATATAATACATAAACATCTACGAAAAAACACAGAAGAGATAATATAAAAAAAATGTTTTCTTTTAGGACAAACGAACTTTGTAAATGGTTCAATGGAAACAGTAGTTTGTTTTTCCAATTCCTTTCGCACTGTTAATTTTCTTCTTTATTTAGAAATTAAATTGAGACTAAACTGCAAATAACAAAGAATTATATGAGAGTATTGGGTAGGTAGTTCTATGAAATTAATATAATGCATCAATGACTGTTCAATTACTTCTTATTTTCCTTATTCTTCTCCCATATTTATTTCGGGGTCGGCTCTCCTAATTTTTCTCCTCTTTTATAATTATACATACAATTACATACTTTAAATTGTAAACATTAATTTATTCTCTAAAAATACAAGAATATGTATTTCATTATCTCCTGATACTGTTGTTGGATGTGACTCCTGCAGATGTGAGATAGCATCCATCTTTGTTCAAATCTGATCCAAGGTTCATGTTCTTCACCAAGTAAGATGTGCTATTCCCTTGCTTCTGACCCGATGAATCGTACGTTGCAACTACAACTGAGTCTGCAATAAAAAAAATAATTAATACATTTCCACAACCCCCCATGAAAAAAAAACTTTTAGGTATTCAAAAATTCTATAAATTAAAAAAAAATCATTTCCAGAAATTCGTAACATATAAATTAAAATTGATACACGAATACATTGTAAGCTAGAGTCAATTATGTTTCTAGCGTTGTTTAGTGATGACATCAATGTGTTGTTAATAGTACCGTACTCTCAATAAAATAATGTTTCATATACGTTCATTTGAATTTTTAAATAAGTAAAAGTTTTGATTGACGCTGTGATTTTACATTTTAGCATTGAAAGACTAATTTATCACAAGCGAATAAAATAATACATATTTAATTGAGTTTGTGAATTCAATTGCAAAATTTTCGCTGAGTTATATTTATATATTGATTTTTTTTAAGCAGGTAACAAGTAATACTAATTAGGTACAAATAATTATGTGATGAAGATATTAAATAGGCATTCCAATAAAAATCTAGGTGAAGATGATGTTGATTACCTATCTTCAGAGTGTGACAAATTAAACTGAAACATATTATTATAATATAGATTTTTCTCTCTCTCTTTCTTATATGTATAATTTTTTCAAACTTTGTAATCTGGTTGGTTGGAAGAAATGGCGTAATGGTAATAAGTCCGCCAGTGTGCATTATATTTTATTTATATTATGTACAAATTATTGTCGGTTGAGGAGGTAAATAATAATTAATTATTTATTTTAAATTATACCTCGATAATTTAAGTATATTATTCCTGCACTTTAAATTAAAATCTTTCAAGGATTAGGATAGGATCACACACAGACAATGGTAAAGGGCGGATAATTGTTATGAGGAGGTATGATTTATAAGTAATTCATGGACGAGAATGGTTCAGAAAACAAAAGATTCAAATAGAGATCCCAAACAGATGGATAATTTTCTGTTGTGTGAATAATGAAAAATTCCAAAGGAGGATATTTTTGTACAGTGAATACATTTTGACGATTATGATTTGAAAACGAAAACAAAAATCAATAAATTGTACAATGATAAATTATATCCTTCATATTTTAAGTGTAATCAAACAAAGAGTCGATATAAGAAGCTTTATTAGAGATTTTAAAAGCATGGGTAGGACTTTAATATTTGTTTTTACTAGAGATATTTCAAATTAACGTAAATTTAGAATCAAGCTTTATTTTCTCTAAATAAGTCTGGGTCTAAGCACATGGTGTTCTGAAATGTTAATTTTATTTCTGGAGTAGCAGCTAAAACGAACTTTACGGTGAGTCATTAACTACTTATTATTCTACAGGGTTTATTATTCTGTCTGTGAGTTAATAATACTACAACACCAAATTTTGACCAGGATTATTAATATTGATAAATACTAAATTTGATATCAAGAGCGGCGATATCCCAGCGGTAAGGTCGTCGCCTCACATTCGTGAGGTTGACGGTTCGAATCCGGGCAGGGCACGCACCTCTGGATTTTCAAAAAAAACTCTATGTCCGGATTTATATCACTAGGTATGTGTAGCCGTTTCGAAGGTCAGATGGCAGTCGCTTCAATGTTATAACTAGATTCGCCAATTCCAGGATCATGGTCAAAGCGTGCCCCGATATAAACGGGACAAAAGCGCTAAGGGGAAAGAAGAAGAATGACCAAATTTGATATCAGATTCAGTATTAACATAATGTTATTCTTGTAAGTAATCTGAACAACTCTAGGTACCGATTTGAAAAATGTTGAAACAGTTTCATCAGTAATTATTAAAAATTATATAAAAAAATATAAATAATATTTAATGATTTACAATTATGTGATTATTTGTACGTTGTTCTTCTTCCTCTTATTTGATAACTTGTTGGTGAAGGCGGACAATCCTAGGTGGAGAAGATCCATCTCTTCCCTTGTCTAATTTGCACTTGTTTTCAATAAATGTAACATTATTTATCAATCCATAATTTGAAATAATCTATTTATTTTTTTTATTTATTTATAATAAACATGACATTGTACATTAAGAGGTTTGACATCAATATTAAAGGTATATATAAAAAAAATATTATGTATATATTTGAGACAGAGACAATGGAAGGGTACACAGACACATCCAGACCATTGACACTCTCTTGCGCTTTGTTGTCAATTAGAGGTTTTGCTCTCCAATATGCTAGGGATAATCCCTGTGTTATATTGGATGCAGTCTTTGGTTTTGTAAGTTAAACAACATTATTTTAAAGTGGATTTAGCACAATTGATCATACACTTCCTAACATACATGCACAGGCACTCTCCATACACACGTAATATACTGAACCATATAAAATACACACACAGCACACACACACACAAACACACACACACACACACACACACACACACACACACATACATACATACAGTAAACAAACAATAAGTTAAAAGAAATGAGAAAGAAGTTACTGTGGTGGGTTTGATTCGATGATCCATAGGGTTATTTCCCTTTTGAACCTTTGATAGTTATTGATATTTTTAATAGAATCTGGGATGGTATTGTTAAATTGTGAGAAGGTACACAATAGAAATATACAAACTCTTGTAAGCGGTCGACCTACAGCTCCCTCCCATATGTGTATCCTGCGTGTGACGTCGATATGTCGAGTTAAAGCTTGTCTCCAATGCCTGTGACCTAGAGCGTCGCGACGCCCGAGGTCCTACAGGACGTCGACAGCACAGGTATCTATTGAAGTGTTGTCGAAATACGCCACTCACGCAGTACAAGGTCACTGGATTGACGCACGAATTGAGGAAGCTAGAATAAAAACAAAAATATTATTATTATATACAAAATACATCCATAAATACCATCACGCCAGGTCCCTTGCGGGGTAGGCAGAGAGAACCAAACGCCACATTTTTCTATCCTGGCACGCATCTCTCGCCTCGTCCACATTCATGCATAGTCTCATACATGTTCGTCTATTGCCCACTCTTCTAACATTTCCGTCTTTCAAAATTTCGTTCACATGGTCGTGCCATCCCTTTCTTGGGCGTCCCCGACCTCTGTATATTTTATTCGTCAGGCGCTCCTCATTCATTCTCCCCATGTGACCAAACCATCTCAATGTGTTCACTTTCATTCTAGTAATGACATCTTTCTTCATCTTAAATTCTTTCCTTATGTCCTCATTTCTTACCCGGTCATACATCGTTCTATATAAAAAATGCTTGTTTATTAGTGCTCAATACCAAAACGGAACTGATAATGGTAATTTTATAGCCTTTCTAAAACTGGTATAATATAACTGCTAATGTAATTAAGAAATGCACACCCGCACACATGTCGCTGGTTATTCTATCTTGTAGTATATGTCATGATGGCATGTAAGTGTGTATTTTAGTACTGAAATAAATTGTAATATTTTAAATAGTTTTCGAGTTGTGTTTAATTCGTCGAAATATTTATATTACTTAATATCGATTGTTTGATAATATTATTTTTTATTTTGAAGACCATTAATAATATAAAAAATAAATATGCCAGGATATGTAGGTTACATTATTGTAAATATAAATAAGGTCTACGATTGTTTTTCATTCGCTTTTCATAAAAAAACACTTTTATACGAATTGAATATGATATAGGTATACAATTTTTTTCTCCATATCTTCGTTGATTCTTATTTTCGTAAAATTCATACAAAAAAAAATATTTCATAAAAAATATACATACAAAAAAAAAATATTTCAAGTCGCAATGTCAATGATGACATCATGAAATATGTAAGTTTTCTCTAAGGTAGAAAACATATTTATAACATGTACATATGTTGGTAAATTTATTCAAAAATGTAAAAAAAAGATACGGAAAATATTATGACAGTAAAAAGGTTATAAATATCACAATTTGAATTTTGTATTCTCAACGAAAAGAATGATACCTTGTGCTTCGGAGGAGTTCAGAAAATTTACAATTAGCAATTTTCAACATAATAAAACTATAATTCATTTATAGACACACAAAAATTCAGAGTTTAAAATTCGTTACTCAGATAAGAGAGATAGAAAAATAAAGAAAACATCAACTTATATAAAGGTAAATATAAAGTGATCACGTAAACCAGCCGATGACAGGTCGTAAGCCCTGTAGGTGGCTCGAGTTCCTGGTTCTTCTTCAATAAAAAAAAAATATGCCTACTTCGTCTCTATTGAGATGTTGGAAAAAAATGTTTGTCAATAAAAAAACTTCAGAGTTCAGAAAATTTACAATTAGCAATATTCAACATAATAAAATTATAATTCATATATAGGCACACAAAAATTCAGAGTATACAATTCGTTACTTAGATACGAGAGAAAATAAAGAAAACATCAATTTATATAAAGATAAATAAAACTTCAGAGTTAAGAAAATTTACGATTTGCAATATGCATAAGAGAGAGAAAGAAATCTACAATTCCAATAAGGCAGACAAAAACCAGAGTTCAGAAAATATACTGTATAAAATTACATAACAGAGAGAAAAGGAGTGGGTTGTGGCCAATGCTAAACTCCTCACTAACAAGTTACTCCATAGAGTATTCAAATTTTGTATGTAAAATTGTCAGATTTTCATGAAATGAGTTTGTTCAATATTTTTTTATTTAAATATTTTATTATGAAAACTTGATAACTCTTCAATACCATTTTATGAAAGTGATTTGCCTTTTTACCAATTTGATCAGTTTCTATAACTTGGGGTCACTATAAAATATTTGGCGTTTAAAAAAATTGATAAGCACTATTCAGATATCCTTCAAAATCTAATGGGGTCTAAGTGAGTATTAGATTATACATATTTGCAAAAGTTGAAAAAAATTTAAGAGTAATTTAGTCTATAATTGATAAAGTAAAATAAAAACGCTGTATATAGCACACAGCACATAGCACACACAAAGATACATTATCATGAAACTTTCAGAATACAATCTCAGCATGATAATTGTTGATAATCTGAATAAAAATTGCGAAAAATAGCCTTAAAAATTGCGAAAACATAACTCCCTACTTTATCCCCTTGGATTAGTGAGGATAAAAAGGTATTCTCTAAGGTTTCTCAATTGAAACATGTACGTAAGTATTCTCTTATGTACATAATTTGTAATTATGTTAGTAGTCTTTTATGTAAATATTAATATTACAAGACTTTTTTAAAATATGACAACTTTGCTTTACTCCAAAACTTGTTTCATTTCACATGAAATCGGTCTATTCGTGCGATACGTTTTATTTGTTCATATAAAATAAATTTTGTTTTTATCAACAATATTAAATTAAAATGGTACTCTTGAATTTCACCGAATCGGTACTTTTCATATGTTTCAGAAAATGTAGCAAGTAACATTTTTTTTATAAAATTTATTTGACATTTATTTTCAATACATTGAAAATCTCGCATTGATTGTAAATGAAAATAAACTTTGATTTAAAGGTTGTGATTTATCGGCACGTTTACCTGTCGATGGCAGACTTTTGTATAAAGTTTTTTTTCAAATAAGTTTGACAATCATTCTTTGTATATGCATACAAAAATTGGCATGAAAAAGTTTTATGAAATTTATTGTTATCCTAAAATGAAAGTTTATCATCTTCTTTTTATTTGTTAATTATTTCATAATATATTTTTCACCGTTAAATTTACTTAATATATAGTGAACCAAGGTTGCGAATTATCCCCATGGATGTCCCATCTGTTTATTGATCACTGCGTGAAAAAGAATGAAAATATGGGCCTGAAACTAAGTACTGTAAACGCACTTGATTTAATGTATGCAGACGCTAAGTGTTGATTGCTGAATGTGAGGATGAGTATTTAGCGAATAAAGTATATGAAGGATGCCTGAAAAACAGACCGAGAATAAATGTGACTAAATAAAAGATATCGGTAAAAGAAATAACTGAAAGTATAATTTACAAAAGTTGAGAATGAATGTCTAGTACAAGTAAAGGAATATTTATTTTTGGGGAGTATATTTCAACAGAATGGAAGACATTGAAAGATGAGTCATGGAAGTTAATAGAATGTAGGGAGCACTGAGACCAGTAATTTCCGATCAAAGCATCTAAAAAGAAGCCGAAATTGCCATACAAAATGTAATTGTACTGCTTACTTTGACGTTTGCCAGTGAAACATTGGACGTGGCAAAAGATGGACGAAAATATTGTAGTAAATGTTGTAGAAATGAGATCACCAAGAGTGGTACCAACGTAATAGAACGATATTATGATAAGATAAAAAATGAAGACATAAGAAAAGAATGTGACATAAAGTTAAGATATTATGAGTCAATTTAAAGTCAGAATTTAAAGTTTCAACTTTTTAAAATATCTATAAAAAAATCTCATTAATCCAAATTCATAAAGTTATTCTTACAAATTCAAACCAATTGTCATTTTCTATAAGCAGCAGAATAAATTCACAAGGATGTATTACCATTCCTCTTTTACGTACAACTGCCTCACAACATTTCTATAAGTATAAAGGTACTAAGTGGTTTAATGAACTCCCTTTCAGTCTTAGACTCGAAAAAAATTATAATATATTTAATAATAAAATCAAAAAATTGTACTGATTTAATTTTGTTTATTTCACTCTTGTTTTTGTAAAGATTTTTATTTGTTAGTAGATGTGCAATGTTGTGACGAATGTTGCAATACAAAATAGATACTCCCTTCTTTTAACACGAGATTTAATCTCAATTAAAGAGGGTTAGGTATTATGAATCATATCATGGAACTTGTAAACCTTTTTAATTGTAATTTGTAAAATAAATTTGTATTGATTTGTTAAAAAATAAATAAAAAAAATTAAAGTGAATGCCCTGAGGTGGTTTGGGCATATTGAAAGAATGAACGATGAACGAATGGTCATTAAAAAAAACATGCGTGTAAGAGATGGAATGAATAGCAGGGGCTGACCCAGAATGAAGGAAATATAAAAAGCTTTAAAAATCGACGAACATGTATGTATAAGACGATGAATGGATGAAAAAGAAGCCAGGAAGGTGTCAAAAATAGAGGATAATGGCGATCGGTTATCTCTGCTGACCCCGTTTTTATATTTGCAACAAATAACTTAAATACATTAATAATAAACGTGTGGGTTACGGTCAATAATAAACTGTCCACTATATAATGTAGTAGTTTTCTTCTTGAAAGGTTGACATTCCCTAAATGCATTTTTACGAATTTCTATTAGATTCCTAAACAAATATAAGTTTCCTTCATGACAACATTTTTCATAGTACACCATACACACTAACACATAATATGCACTCTCTACATGATACTTGTTGAGAATTCGATGGTAAAAATTTGCTTTGACAATAGACGTCATGTATGAGACGATGCATAAACGTTGATGAGATTATGGATATATGTACCTATGTCACAAGAGAAGAAAGCGGTTTTTGGTTCTCTCTCTTCCCTATTAGGAAGATAGCATGATACTATGCAGATGAATTCTATACCTTCAATAGTATTGGAGAGTAAACAAGATACAGTTTTCTATAGAAACACATACATACAAGGTTAATATGAAGTCGATAATTAAATTTTCCCCAACAGATGCTCTTTTACTACTGATTATACATTTTTCATAAAAAAATTCAATATCACACGAACTTTTTTTATTAAAGGTTGACAATCCCTGAATGTACTTTTGAAGACTGTTTTTCTATTGTATCAAAAAATCAAAACAATAAGAAATTTCGATTTTCCAGACCATGAAGTATTTTTATTTTTTTAACAGATGAAAACATACAGAAAAAATGAACCGTCATCTATTGAAAACTAATGAGCCCTAAGTTTATATATTTCACACATATGGCATCAATATGAAGTTCATCAGCCTTTTGGCTTGGGCTATACAGAGTACACAAATTTTCATTTATGTGTACGGCATACGGATTACGGCATAGGTACATACAAAAACAACACGACGAAACTTAAAGTATGCACTCTCTACATGATACCCATTGAGAAATTGATGTACAAAAAATATGCTTCGAAATTGTGAAATCATGACTCTCCACAATTCCATAGTAGTGGAAAGTAAAAAACGTTATATAGTTTTGTTCTAGTATTTGTATGTATTTTCGGCTCAGTTGGTTACACATCTGAGTCAAATATGGGTTACGGGTTCGATTCTCAATTTATCGGTATTATTTGTTTACCTGAATAACTTTTTAAAATATGGTGATTTCTTAGTGGGTACATGCTAAATAAATATTTAAAAAAATGCTATAATTTGCCTTAAAAGCAATGTTTAAAGGTAACATTCAAAATTAAAAAAAAACATTCCACCTAAAATATCTTTATTTGCACTTAAATATTTAATGGTTTGTAGTACTTAGGTACTCTGATAGGAACTTTTGAAAATTTATTGAAATAATTACGTGAAATGTTAAATGTTTTTTCTAGAAGAGGTTAAAGCAATCAATTTTTCAGGAAGCTTTTATGAGAAGCATTTGCTTCATAAACGAAGAAAAATTCATAACATTTTCAGTGTGCTTCTTTATTTCTGCAATTCACTTTTTGGCAATTTTCACAAAATTACAGGATCCACAGGAATCATTTAGTTCCTTGTAAGTAGGGTACATTACAATGGAATTCTATCTAACTTTTCAGACATTTAAAGAAGTCTCTAAAACATTAGATCAACTGTAGCTGGTCTTGACTACGAATGACCTACTTGGAGTTTATTTAGGACCCATGAAATTAATTGTAAAATTCAAACCACGAATAAAACTTTGCTATTCAACACGCTTCTTACAGAACATTAGCTAATCCTATTCATATTCAAAAACAATTCGAATAATACCCATTATTTTAAATCATTCAAGAACTTGTAGTACATATTGTTCTTAGGGGACAACGTAGGTATTTTAAAATTATTATATTTATTAACTATAAATAGTGTAGGTACATTTATTTTCCAATGCAATAATATTGTGACTTCTAAAATTTTAATAATATTAAAAAAACTTATATTGATAGAATTTTTACATCGGATATACATATTTTATTAGTTAATCGAATCGGATTTTATCGATAGCATAAACGTGAAAAAGTAAACTTAAGATCCTTATGTTACTAAAACCAGAATTAAGCAGAATATTTAATAATAATTAAGTTTATTGGGCTACACTTTTTAAAATATATTTTAATGGGTTTTATTGAGGAACTCACTCATTCGTTCTAATCATACGTGTTAACATTTTACAATTTGATATAACTTGTAAACTCTGTTAATTTTGATTGTGTATTCAAGTAAATATGACGATTCATTAAGAATTTATATAGCCATTGGTTTTTAGATCATTTTAGGTACGAATAATACCTTAAATTATTGAATTAAAATTACTAGAGTTTCCAGGTAATATCTCTCGAGATTAAAAGGAAAACATAATGTTATTAGAAATGAAACGAATATTTGTGGTTCATATTAGTCTCACAAGATACTTTAAATATGTAGAGAAAACTTGAATATGAAATATTCCCAAAAGGGTTTTAATTTTAAAATATTTCTGAATGTTGGCTAAAAGAGCAGTGGGAACCTTAAATTAATACAACCTTAATTATGCCAGCACTTGTTTTGATTTACGGCATAATAAAAGGTTTACCACACACTTCCATAGTAAATATATTTATATTTGCCTAGTGGATAGCAGTAGGAAGACCAAAACCAAAGAAGTGGAAGTTTTGGTGTTTAAGATAAGAAAAACTTAGATATTTCCTCGATATAAAAATATATCAAATTTGACTTCTACATTTTCTAAATTTATGAGTGTTTTCAACACACATAAGTTGCTGGCTGGGAACTGAACCCAGGATGCCAGCACACAAATCAAACGACTTATGTGCTGGCGTAGTGTGACTCGCCGTAGTGTAAATTTGAAATTCTTTTTTTACATATAAGTGACCAAATATGTCAAATTTGAAACTGAACTTATGTAAACTGTTTTTTAATAGCGCACTGATGGCATATATTATATACTTACCATTTCCTTTATTTCGTGGCTTTCGAAGATTATTTATTTGTATATCTGACTCATGATCCAAATGATTTAGTAAAGATATTAGGGGGTATATGAATTTGTAAATGAAAAATGGTTACAAATAATACCTACCTAAGTATTTTTTAAATAATGAATATGTCCTTGTAACTAGTAATCCAGTGGTCGCGAGTTCGAATCCTGCCTCGACCGATTTCGTTCGCCTAAGCACAAGCATTTATTTGCTTATTTTAGGGAACGTAGGAAGATGTATATGTACTTGTTTACCAAGGACATATTCATTTAAAAAATAAAAAAAAAGTACATATACATCCTCCTACATTCCCTAAATTAAGCATAAATGCTTGTGCTATAGGTGAACGAAATCGATCGTGGCAGGGTTCGAACTCGCGACTACTGGATTACAAACCCAGCGCGCTAATCGCTCTGCCACCACCCATCTATCTAGTTATTTGTACATACCTACTTTAAAAAATCAACATTACATTCATCATGACCAATTCTAGACTTTTTATCATTCTGGTGTTATAAAGGAATAACATGGTACTACAATAAAAATATAATATCATTGCCTATATGAGTACAACACAGAGAGGTCAAGGATTTACATATATATTCCATTAGGATGTGGTTTAATAATAACAGGGAAAATGGTTCATATCAAATTATCTGAGTGAATCAATCGTTAAATAATAAAGAATAGTACTTCTAAGATCTACTAACCAACAAGTTATTAATACATATTTTTCAATTTGATGAAGCTTGACAATTTATAAAATACCTATTGTATTTAAATATTTATGCAATGTATACAATTACCAGATCTTTTGGAATCAAATAATATTTTTAGGTAGGTATTCATCGAGTTTAAAATAATAATTCAATAGTCAACCCAGACAAAAAAAAACATGAATTTAACAAACACGAAACATGAATACTGTACACCAATTTGTACAGTATCTAAAATATACGGGGACTTTAAACGGCCCCTTCACATAACGCTAAGGCTGTGTTTCTCGAACAAAGATTAAAGTAAAAGTATAGTTAAAATACTTTGATTTCATAAAATTATTCAAAAGTTTTGGTTGTTTCATTGAAATGTAATGCCGCCAAACAACGCATTTTTGAACAATTTCACGAAATCAAAGCATTTTAACTATACTATTACCGTTACTTTTGTTGAAACAACACAGCCTAAGTGAGCAACAAAAAAAAAATGTATAGTACGAAAATTAGCTCTTGGCATCATACGCAAAAGGAAAAATCGACGAATGTGAATGAAAGATTTAAACTCCATTCACATTCGTCAATTGTGATTTTTTTGGCTTTTGTGATAAAATTAATAACCATAATTCAAATTTATCTTTCTTATAAGATATCTGAATATATTTAAATAAACAAACATTGTATGTACATATGGTACCTACCAATATAATAATAAGGAATTATCTATATATCCTAGCTGATGAATAAAAGATCTCGCAGACCCCTTCAAATTCCCTATAGTGTTTTAAGATGTGTACAAAAGTATCTACCACTGTGTATTGACTTTTCTAAGAGAGTATGTTTCATTTTATATTATTACTAGAGGACCCGACAGACGTTGTCCTGCCCGATTATTTGTGAAACAAAAAAATACATCTAAAGTAATAAAGCAATCAAAATGTTAGTGTATGTGTGTGTGTGTGTGTGTGTGTGTGTGTGTATGTGTGTGTGTGTGTGTGTGTGTGTGTTTGTCTCACGCCTTCTGAAAAACCAAGAGCATCTAAAAATCTAATTTATGTGCGAACGTGTACCTGTATACCTGATGCAGTGTCACGCTAAAAATAATGCGATAAAAATGCTGAATTTTAAAAATATTTCAATAATTATTTTTTTCATACAAAATTTTCCAAGTCGTATCTGTCAAAAAAGTGTACATTTTGCACGCATATATCTGTTAGTTTAAAAGTTAGAAGTACGTATTTACACGAAAAAAATTTACTTTCAAGTATAACTTAGCGTTTAAGTGAAAAACATGGTGAATATTTTGTATAATTATAATGTTTAACTTATTTTTAAAGTAAGCGTTTTGTACATAAATGCCGCCATTTTAATATCTTTTCATACAATATTTCATTTTCCTACCGAATGAATATGTTCTTGAAAATAATAAACCTTTGAAATAAATATAAATATGAAATAATAACATGAAACACAAGACATTACAGCAAGTTTTAAGACGTATATTGTAAAAGTCTGTTAATTATTAGTAAAGATATGGGCATAATAAAATTGCATAATTTGTATATAATATTTGATATTTCGGACAATTTTCATTTTTATGGCATCGAACAAACCAATGTAGGTACCTACATATTCAAAAAATGTATCCGAACCATTCGATATTACTTACGTGTTCGAATCGTTTCCATGGCTACAGAAAGAATGTGATATTCAAATAAAATTTGTTAGGAATCGAATTTATTTAGAAGGTTGTTGTAGGTAGGTACCTACCTAATACTATTTACTTACAAATCAACAATAATATACCTATACTGATTTCCTATAGGAAAATTATTTTATTTATTTATTTATCAACCGTTTGTCCGATTATAATGAAACTTTGGTGAATTGTCGAGCGTATGCCCAGGATGGTTTTTGGATTTAAACTTTTTTCTTATTCTTCTTCTTCTTCGTGTATTTGGTCGTTTTACCTATGAAGGGGGAGTATCCTGGGAAAAGAAGGTCCGACTGTCCCTCCATCTCTTCACAGGTCTTCCAGGACGGGTTCTGCATATAAACTTTTTTCTTCTTTTTCTTCAACGTGTACTTGGTCATCTTACCTATGAAGATGAACTATCCTGGGAGATGAAGGTCCAATTTTCCTTCCATCTCTTCGCAGGTTTCTGGATTTAAACTTTTTTCTTCTTCTTCTTCATCGTCTATTTGGTCATTTTACCTTTGAAGGTGGACTAACCTGGGAGAAGAATGTCCAATTTTCCTTCCATCTCTTCGCAGGTATCTGGATTTAAACTTATTTCTTCTTCTTCTTCTTCATCGTGTATTTTTGGTCATTTTACCTATGAAGTTGGAGAATCCTGGGAGAAGAAGGTCCAACTGTCCTTCCATCTCTTCGCAGGAGTCTGGGTTTAAACTTTTTTCTTCTTCTTCGTGTATTTAGTCATTTTACCTATTAAGTAGAGCATCCTGGGAAAAGAATGTTCTTTCATCTCTTCGCGGTTCTTCCAGGATGGTTTCTGGATTTAAACTTGTCTTAACCGACTGATGGGACGGGATGTAATGAAGGGAAGGGATGCACTAAAGGGCCTGAAGGGACGGGAGGTATAAAACTGCCTGAAGGGACGGAAGGTAGTGAAGGGTCTGATGGGAAGGGACGTAATGAGGGATTAAAGGGACGGGAGGTACTGAAGGGCCTGAAGCGGCGGGTCCTGGAGTCTAATTCTGTTTCTTCTTAATTTTATGTAGACCTTTAGGGCAGTTTTTATACAAACTATTTCCTATTGTCTAATTCATCTTCTTCTTCTTTTATGTATACATTTGGGTCATTTTTTTATAAAAATTATTTCCTTTAGTCTAATTATTATTCTTCTTCATTTAAGTACGTAGACTTTTGGGAGAGTTTTAATACAAACTATTTCCAATAGTCTTATTCATTTTCTTTTATGTAGACCTTTTGGTCAGTATTTATACAAACTATTTCCAATAGTCTAAATATTCTTCTTCTTCTTTTTTGTAGACCTTTGGGTGAGCTTTTATACAATCTATTTCCAATAGTCTAATTCTTCTATTAGGTATATGTATTTTTACTTATTTTATGTAGACCATTGGAATAGTTTTTTATACAAACTATTTCTTATAGTCTTATACTTATTTTTCTCTTTTTTATTTAGTCTTTTGGGTTAGTTTTAAGTCTAATAGTCTATTGTGCAGAAATATTATTAACGATATGCACACTTGATGAAAATACATATGAAATGAATGGGATATGGGATGTGACGATATAACCTGCACTAGAATCTTTTCAATACTTTTGTTTAATTAAATTTAAACCATTTATATCATCCTATTTTGAATAATTTTCAACACCTTATATTTAAAGAATGGGGGTTGTGGCCATTACTGAACTCTTCACAACATTTATATTCAAATTAAAAACTATTTACTATAGTTCAAGTCTTCTTCTTCTTCGTTAATGAAGACTTTCAGTCAAATTGAGCAAAAATATAATGCACACTTGATGAAAAAATATAAAAACGAATGGGATGTGACCAATACTAGATCTTTTCAGTACCTACGTTTGTTTAATCAAATTTTAACCACATCCCAACATCCAAAATTACTAAATTTTCAATAGGTACACATTACAATTTGTTTTCGATGATAATATTTAAAAATGGGGGTTGTGGCCAAACCAATCTCTTTACAACGTTGATAAACAGTCATATTTAAAACCATTACGCATAGTCCATGCGAGCAGAAATTGTATAAATATTATACTTCATTCACACTTTATAGCAATATATAAAAAATAATGGGTTGTGGCCATCACTTGAACATTTTACAATACTTAAACTCAATCAAATTTCAAACCACTTTTCATAGTCTGATATTGCAAAATAATTGGGTGACAATATTATAAAAACGATTGCTTTTTCTTTCACAATTTTACATTCTTGGCCAACGGCGGGACATAAAAGCTAGTGTTAAATAATATATTTGAATCATGAGGATGTGATTATTCGCTGAGCAAACTAACATTTTCTTGTTAGATGAGCCGCTAAACACTTTGAGGTTAGATTGATTGTCATTTCGTATATAATACAATATAGATGGTCTGGACACGGAAACGAACGAATTGAAATGCGAACAATAACGAAACAGAAATTAAAATTCTATGCACGTGTATTTATTTATTTTATTTTTTTATTTTTATTTATTTATATCCAAAAATATACAGTATATATGAGATACAAAATATCTTAAGATAACATAAGCTTATTCATACATAGTTAACATACAATGTAAATATAAGTTATCTCATTTCAATAAATATCAATTTACCAGTTCACTGGTGCTTACATAGTTTAAGCCATATCTTAAATATAATTGAAATATGAATAATTCCGAAACAGAGCGAAAAGAACTTTAAATGTCAAAAAAATCCAACTACGACGCAAATGACAGATTGCTTAGCGTTTTTTTTAAATTAATTTTGGCGTTCCACCCAGAGTCAGATGGAAAAAAACTAAACATTGCCAATTGTACATTAGCGCCACGTATTGCAATTTATATTTTCCTTTTATTATATTAATGTTTAAAATTCCATTTAGTGAATCTAAACCATTTAGGGACTCACACAAACACACACAAAACATTTCAACAAAATCGGTTCAGCCGTTTAGGAAGAGTTCAGTGATGACACACGTACAGAAGAATTATATAAATAAAGATGTCGGTCCATTTAGGTACATATATAATATATAGGGTATATTTTATTTTTGTAGTTTTTTTAGTCAGTGAAATATTCAACTCATATAAATATCAAAAAAATAGAACAGGCCAGCCCTAATGAGGCCTTTGAAGGTAGTCAAAGTTAAATAAATAATCAATTCGTATGAAGGTACAATTTTTTTGTTTTTATAATTGAAGATACATATAATATCTCCAATTTGTGACCTCAAAATTGCGAAATTTATATCTGAAAACCAGATGCAAGCAGTCTTCACTATTCGGTATTAGGAATAAAGATTTGATTAGGTATTGTTAATGCATGCACATAAAAAATGTATAGTTACCAAAAGCAGAATGCCACAATACGAAGAGCATGCCACCATTCATCGTAATCATCTTGAGAAGTTGGATGAAGGTGGAACCATAGCATGAACACGTGGTATGGTAAAAAGCACGCCACGAAAACTGAAATAAAAAGAAAACCTTTGTATACAGCATAATCGATATAAAGAATTTAAACTCAATTATTTGTAATATAATTAAATTATAATACAAATTAAATTGCATTTTACAGTTGCTAGTCTAAGCTAACCCCAACAGTCATCACGACAAAGAGTTGAGATTTAGGAAGGGAAAAGAGATTTTGATAAGTTTTAATTAACATAAGATGAGTGACTTCCCGTCTTTTTCTTAATTTTTATATAAACTTTTGTATCTTCCGTGAAAAACTTTTATATGTACCTACGTTTATTTACGTGTGTTTTCTAAAGTGTACAGAAAATAGTAAGTCACGAAAGAATCAACGTACAACTTTTTTAAACAAGCCCTGTGATTTCCCGGTTCTCCTACAGTAAATATTCCAACTTAGTCTCTATTGAGATAATTAAAAATCTGTTAAAAAACAACTTTTCTATATTCCAACTGTCGATTTGTTCAAGAGAATTTTATTCTCTAAACATATCGACAAAGTATCAAGCCAAGATACGCGAGATTTTTATGCAGGCTCTTTATTTTTAACAGTTTTTCCAACTTCGAAGTAAAAAAACACCAAATTAATGGCTTCGCAGCATATACGTTCCATATTTGGATTTACTCAGAATTCGGAGTAGAACATTTAGTGTGTCTATGTGTGTGTCTGTGTGTCCATCCGCTCAATTTACAGAGTCCAATATGTCAGAATTTATAGATAGTTATAGGCCTACAAAACTTTTAACTCAGAATTTTGAATTTTTTTTTACTCAGAGGTTATCAAATTTTGAATTTTTACTTTATTTTCCCATATCCTATCTCAAAAACTATATTAGCTAGAACCCTGAAAATCGGTATAAATATTGACAAATATAAAAACTCAAATTTGTTTTTTAAAAAATTCCAGAGTTTTCAAACATTTTTTAATGAGATAAACATTTTTTATGATATATTTATGTGTTTCGGCTTTTAACAATATTTAATTTTTTTTAAATATGTAAAAAAAGCCGAAACACTCCAACTATACAATTAATAAAATAATATGAAAATTGTAGTAGTACACCTCAAACTTTTGAATATAATGACTACATCGTTTCAAACAATTTGTAAGGCAGTATTCACTACACAATATCTACGGGGACTCAAAAGTTTGATATATAGGTAATCTCCAAACATACATACCACAATCTTGTTTTCATATTCGGTGTAGGAAAAAAAAGACTGACCTCCATACTATCCTATCCTGACATACATACCTAATTTTTTTTACATAGAAAACAAAATATATTAAAATGTTTATAAATTTGTGTTTAAGTGTTTATAGTTTGGTACGTATTCTTCAGTTACCTATACAAACTTTAGCCATCGACAGTTGGATCTCACGTGTAACATGTAACTAGTCAATAAATATTATTAATATTATCTCAATGTAGGTACCCAAAAATGTCCACCCCAATGCGTCGTTTCTTGGGAAACATTACTTCATCTAGTAAATAATTATCCCTTGAGATTTACGTGATAAATTGGTAATCCGTGGTGATTGCTTTTTAACGATAACACCGCTTTATTCTAAGACTGAAAGATACTCACGTTTTTGTTACTACAGTAACGTCCTCTCCTAATCTTGTTTAGTTCAGAAATCAACGAAACAATTCAACTGGTTTAGTTAAATACGCATTTTACGCAACACAATAAATCAATACATTAAAATATATTAAACAAGAAGGTACAACTACAACATTTTTTCCAGATTTTTTTTTATGTACATATTTACGTGATTATGTACAAAGAATTTTCCATTTTGTTTTGCTCTTTATATAAACATATGGTAGATATTTTGAATCACAATCAAATCAGCTATTTAATAATCAAAATTTAACTACTTAATTAAAATAAAGAAATAATGGCTTAATTTTGGTGTCGAAAAATAAACAACATTCCCTAGTTTTGCATTTAGATAATTGATGCATCAATTTTAATCAATGCGATAGAAACGATAAATACTTCATTTTATTTTATACATGATCTGTAGAAGCATATTTCCTTTAAATCCTTTCCATGCCATTGTCCCCTCACCGATGTATGAGAATTGTCACTTGTCAAAATAATTTTGGGTGACAATAAGTGTCAAGGAAGAAATTAATCAGTACAAGTTTGAAGACCACTGCGTGTGGATGTGTGCACAGAAAAAATAATCAGTGAACCAGGAGTATAGAAGCATCGGTGAGATAGTTTAAAAATACAGTCCACTACCTACCATCTAATACCCATCACCTGATGTTTTCTACATAATATTATGGCCCTTCTAACCGAATTTGAAGTGTTTTTTTTTGTGTTATTTGTTGCGAATTCTGCATGTTGCGGTGGTTTCAAATAGTAATTTGTAGGTACTCAATTTTGTTACAATATTATGGTGATTAATTATCACATAATATTATTTTGTGATTATTGTGAGGTATACTAAGGTACCATATTAATGTTAATAACATTATTGTGAATGCAGTCGGGTAGAATAAAATACCACATTATTATTGATACAGTGAATTTGTGTTTGCATGCAATTATAGTTTATAAATATAAGTTTAAAATTTTAAAATTTTAAAATGGCTGATAACATTAAAGCAAGGATGTTAAATGCTATTTCTAGAATTAGGAATACATATGAATTAAGAGATCTGTGTGAAAAAGGAAATATTGAACAAGATGAAATATTTTTAGCTAGATGTCAGCGAGTTGATGAATGGTATAAATTGGTCAATGAATTAAGTGACAGCTTGATTGGAATATATACTGATACCAAATGTGATACAGCATTAAAGGAATTGAGTGAAATAATTCAGAAATGTGACATTATGTATTTTGAAATAATGAGAATTAAAAATCGTTTATCTAATGGTGTGAAAATAAATGCAACTGATGTATGTAATAAAATTCAGAGAGGTCCTATAATAAATTTACCTGTTTTTGATTCCAACGTCGAAAATTGGAATTCGTTTCATGACATGTTTGTGTCATTGATTCATGATAATATTGGATATACAGACATAGAAAAATTTCATTATTTGCGAACGTCCATAAAGGGATTTGCATCAACATTTGTTAATTTACCACTGATTAGTGATAATTATAATATTGCTTGGAGTACATTGTGTGGACATTATACTAATACAAGATTACAATTTGAATATTGCATGAATAAAATGTTTCAATGCAAATCTTTAGTTGGTGAAAATATAGGGCAATTAAGCGAATTATATCATACATTTAATGAAAATATATTAGCTCTGTCAAATATGAAATGTGAAAAAATGTTAGATCAGGTATGGGGATTTATATTTATTAATAAATTGGATGAATCTACACGTCGAATAGTGGAAAGTAGATTAGATATTCAGGAAATTCCTTCAATAAATAGAATATTTGAAATAATTCGAAGTCAATTGCAAGTATTAAAATTTTCACGTCAGAGTAATTCACAAGTAAAGCGTAATAATTATAATCATAAATCAGACAAAGGGTTTGTAGGTAATATTCGCCAACTTGAATGCTATATGTGTAAGGGTAGTCATACGATACACAATTGTGACACATTTATTAATAAAACTGTATCAGAGAGAAAGGATATTGTCTCTAAATTGAAATTATGTTTTTGTTGTTTTGGAAAACATCTGATAAAGGATTGTAAGTCTAACAAAAAGTGTCAAACTTGTGATAGGAAACATAATGTTTTATTGCATACTGATAATTCATCGGTAGTAGGTATCTGCCATAAAGGGATTCGGGGTAATGAATCTATTGGTCAAGTGATATTAGGAACAATTATAGGATATGTCCAGGGAAAAGATGGGCAATTTTATAAGGCCAAGTGTTTAGTTGATTCTGGAAGTCAGGTTACTTTGATGTCTGGGAAGTTTTGTAAGAATATAGGATTCTATACAAAAGGGCATTCTGTATCATTGACAACGCTGTCTTCTACTAATATTGATGTAAAGGGTTCTATGCAATTTTGTTTATTTAATAATAAATATAACAAGTCGCTATTTATAAAGAGTGTAGTGGTGGATGCGCTTCCATCAAACTTGCCTAGGAGAGATTTATCTCATCAGTGTAGAGTTTTGACTCAAGATTTAGAATTGGCAGATAATGAATTTTGGAAAAGCAGTAATATTGATATATTATTAGGTGCTGACATGTATGGAAAATTGTTTACAGGAAATTGTAAAAAATTATCAGAAGATTTATATGCATTTGAGACCATATTTGGGTTTGTAATTTTAGGTCAAGATTTTGTACATGATAACAATGAGTTGTTAACATGTTTTGTATCATCTGATGTGTTAGATGAAAAATTAAAAGGGTTTTGGGAAATAGAAGAGGTAAACACAGTATCAAGCAGTAGGAAAATGTCACATTCGGATGAGGAATGTGTTCAGTTATACAATGATTTACATTATCGTAATGACGACGGTAGATTTGTAGTACCGCTCTTATTAAAAAAAGATATTCACGTACCATGTGTTGGTACTTTTGGTTTTGCTCTTAAAAGATTAACTAATATGGAAAGAAAATTTTGTAATAATTTGGAAATTAAACTTGAATATACAAAGTTCATGAAGGAATATGAGATGTTAGGACACATGAAAGAAGTTCCTTTACAAGGCGATCCAAATGTATATTATATTCCTCATCACTGTGTTCTGAAACCTGATAGTTTATCTACTAAATTGAGAGTTGTTTTTGATGGCAGTTCTAATACGAACGCAACTGGTGCATTAAACAAATATTTACATGTAGGTCCAAAGTTGCAAAAGGATATAATCGAATTATTGTTAAAGTTTAGAATCTATAAAATCGGGTTTTCTGCTGACATAACTAAAATGTATAGACAAATATCTATCAGGCATGAAGATAGAAGATATCAGCATGTATTGTGGCGAGAATATCCGTCACAACCTGTCAAAGAATATGAGTTATGCACTGTGACATATGGTTTAGGAAGCTCACCCTATAATGCAATTCAAACAATAAATCAGTTAGCTTTGGATGAAAGTGATAAATACCCATTAGGTGCTAAAGCTCTTCGTAATAGTACATATGTAGATGATATTATATGCGGTGATCATAATATTGAAGATGCTATTATTTTACGAGATCAGTTGATTTCTATTTTACGAAGTGGTTGTTTTGAATTGTCAAAATGGGCAACTAACTGTCCTGAATTTATTCAAGATTTTAATAAATCTGATAGCAGTGTGATCTGTTTTGCTGAAGACAGTAATCATATTAAATTATTAGGAATTAAATGGGATTTTGTGAATGATAGTTATCAGGTTAAAAAAATTGATATTAAATATACAAAGCGTATGATTCTATCGGTCGTTTCATCGATATATGACCCTGTAGGATGGATCACTCCGTTTACATTTTTATTGAAAAGTTTCATTCAAAATTTGTGGAAAATGAAATTGGGATGGGATGATATTATTCCAGAATCCACGAAAGTGCAGTGGAATAAAATAGTTGATCAAATGTCTTTATTAGAGGAATTTAAATTGAGTAGGTTTTTTGGAACAAGCGTTGATAGTCAGTGTTATTTAGTTGGCTTTTCTGACGCCTCTAATGACGGATATAGCGCTGTTTGTTATTTGGTTACTGAGGATAGTAAACAAATATCTCTGGTGACTGCCAAGTCTAAGGTTGCTCCAATTAAGATGCAAACGATACCACGCTTGGAGCTCTGTGGTGCATTATTATTATCAAAATTAATTAAATATACTTTATCTATATTTCAAGATGCAATTATTATAAAGGATGTATATATGTACACAGATTCTAGTATTGTTTTGTCGTGGCTTAAAACACCATCATATCTATTAAAATTATTTGTTGCAAATCGAATAGAACGTATTTGGGAAAACGTGCCTCATGGAAAATGGTTTCATGTGAGATCTCAATGTAATCCAGCAGATTGTGCATCTAGAGGATTATATCCAGAAGAATTAGTTGGTCATACGTTGTGGATAAACGGTCCAGAGTGGCTGTTAGAACCTGTTGACAGATGGCCACGGTGCGATGATTATATTGTACCTGCACAATTGCCAGACTATAAAGGGTTAGTTAATCAATCTAATGCTTTAATTTTAGAAGATAAAGATAGATTAGGATTGTATAACATAACTAATAAATATGCAAAGTTAACACGTATAGTAGCTTGGATTTTAAGGTTTAAAAATAATTGTCTGTTGAATGTTAATAATCGCACTAAAGGAGATTTGTGTACTAGGGAAATGGAAATTAGTTTACAAGCAATTATAAAATATGATCAGAGTTTAAATTTTATGAAGGATATTAATATGTTAAAATACAAAAATCAATGCGATAATCCTCAACTGCAGAAGTTGAATTGTTTTATAAATAAACAGGGACTTGTCAGAGTGGGCGGAAGAATTAGATATTCTGCACTACCCGATAAAATGAAATTTCCAATATTGTTGCATAAGCATAGTGAGTTTGGAAAATTATTGATAAATTATTTTCATATATCATATTTGCACGTGGGTCCCAGATCACTGCAACATTTAATACAACGGAAATATTGGATTGTTTCAGCGAGAAATAGAATTAAGTCTGTTTTGTCAAAGTGTCTTGTGTGTAAGCGATTTAGTGCTTCACCAGTGCAGCCAATAATGGCTGACTTGCCAGCTATTCGGGTTACTCGTCATCGACCATTCATAAACGTATCAATTGACTTAGGCGGGCCGTTTATTTTGAAGGAAAATAAACGTCGCAATTCGAAAACGTATAAGGCATACTTTTGTGTTTTCGTATGTATGACTACACAGGCCATACATATTGAAATTGTCAATGAATTATCTACTAGTGCATTTATTGCTTGCTTAGAGAGATTTGTATCTCGACGTGGTTTATGTACTACAGTATATAGCGATTGCGGAACAAATTTGGTTGGCACACGTAAATATTTGACTGGAGATTTTAAATTTTATAGTGACTGTATCCAGGATACAGATTTTCGAAATTTCTGTCTCGAAAAATGCATCGATTGGCATTTGAATCCTCCTAAAGGTCCACATTTTGGTGGCCTACATGAGATCAACGTAAGATCTATAAAGTATCACTTAAAGCGAGTTGTTGGCAACCAAGTGATGACTTATGAGGAGTTTAATACAGTATTGATTAAGATCGAGGCGGTAGTGAATTCTAGACCACTTGTTCCTATGTGTAATGATATTGACAGCGTAGATGCCTTAACGCCAGCTCACTTTATTATAAGTGAGGTATTGGTTGGTATTCCAGAGTATGACGTCACAGATATTAAATTGAATAGGTTAGATAGATGGCAGATGATCACAAGAATGTATCAGGATTTTTGGAAACGTTGGAGTGTGGAATACCTCACTTCACTTCAACAGCGTAAAAAGTGGTTCACTTCAGTGCCTAATATACAGGTGGGAGATTTAGTGTTAGTGAAAGAAGAAAGGTTACATCCTTTTTCAATGGAAATTGGGAAGAATTGTGGCTACCATGCCAGGAAAGGATAATATTGTACGGGTGGTAAAAGTTAAGACAAAAGAGGGAATATTAATTTGTTCGACCTGTTGTGAAAATATGTCCCTTAGATGTTTAATAGAAATAGTTAAGAATAATGTTAGTCTTATAGTTTTAGTTGGTTATTATAACAATTAAGTTAAATGTGTTTTAGTTATGACAGAAAGGTCTGTATATTGTTTTCATTGATATAGTCTGTGAACTATCTTTTTGAATTTTTTTTAATGTGATTTTGTTGTGGATAGTATGTTATTGAATTTTTTTTGTGTGTTTGTAATTTCATGAATTGGACAATGTGGAGTTTTATTTTGTGATGGCTGCATTAGTGATATGAGTTTGTTAAAAGTTAATTTTGTTTGTGGCCACCGTGATATGTACAATTCGTCAAATTTTGTTTAAAATTTGAGTGGGCGGTTATGTAGAAGCATATTTCCTTTAAATCCTTTCCATGCCATTGTCCCCTCACCGATGTATGAGAATTGTCACTTGTCAAAATAATTTTGGGTGACAATAAGTGTCAAGGAAGAAATTAATCAGTACAAGTTTGAAGACCACTGCGTGTGGATGTGTGCACAGAAAAAATAATCAGTGAACCAGGAGTATAGAAGCATCGGTGAGATAGTTTAAAAATACAGTCCACTACCTACCATCTAATACCCATCACCTGATGTTTTCTACATGATCTATGTATAAAATAAAATGAAGTAATAAAATAGCCATATAATTGTATATCAGTCATTGATTTATATGTAATATGTTAGTCCATAATATTGTTAAACTATCTTGTATTGATATCTGAATACAATATTATACGATCTTCACGAAAGCAACTCTACCCGATTTCAGAAACTCTCCTTCAATTAAGTAATGAATATAACACGTATTAATTTTAGTCAATAATATGACACAGTTAAATTAAATCCAATCAATGTTATTCATATCTTTATGTGAAAACTTAATCAGTTAACTAACGCAATCAATAATGTACCTATAATATCAAAGTATTCACTAGTTTCTAATACAAAAACTGCTATAATTAGAAAATTAATATTTTATTTACTTATTTATTGAATAACTAGCTGAGAAGCATCGCTACGCTCAGCTTCTAAGCTAGGACTTAGAAGCTGAGCGTAGCGATGTCTCTAAGTCCATGAAGACTTGACCCGGTCCGCACCTTCGAGGAACGACGAACGCCTGCCCTCAACCGTGAGCGTCGTGGGACGACAAATTATGCATCTTCGCTTTGTGTCTCATGTCTCCATGATCAATGTAGTTTACCACATTTTGGTTATGGACATATAATACCTAATTATATTTTAATTTAAATTTAAACTTAAGAGATTAGATTTGTAGGCCGGTACCTACTTATGTTTTGAAAGTAATGTTATTTTATTATTCTTCAACGTTTAGTTAAAATAAATAATTCCAATTTATTCAATTATTTTTAAATAAGTATTTTGTTTATTTATGATAGCTACGGCGGGAACAGATAAATCGTCATGTTGGCATTATAATCACCGTAACGGTAAATTCGCATTAATCAATTTTGGCGACTCGGCGAGTAAAGCAAAATAACCTTCTATAATTCTTATTATATTACATTTAAACATATTTTCTTTTGAAAATAGAAAAAAAACATGTCAGCTCGCGAGGCTTTGTTTTTTTATACTGTTTCAAATGTAATATTTTAAGAATTTAATATTGAAAGTTTTTTGCTCTACTGTGAAATTGCCGATTTTGACATAGGAAGATTTCAAACAAATGCAAGGACAGTCAAACTGACATGAATATAGCCGCGCACAAACATGTGCAAATCCAGAACGACAATCTTACGAGGTCTAGGTACTTTATTTATATGCAGATAACAATATACACTAGTTGCATGTAACACATGAGATCCAACTGTCGATAGTGATAGTATTTACAGTTGAAGAATAAGTACTTGTTTATTGTTTATTGTTTATTGTTATATTATAAAACATAGGCTTGAGATAAGCGCTTGTTCTCGTCAATTGCATTATCAAAAAATAGATATTATCAGCATATATCAAAATACATTATATCACGAGAAATTATCAAAATACATCACAATGTCACAAATACATCAGCAGAAAAGGAAAAAAAACATGACATATAAAATTAAATGAAATAAACAATTAATCGACGCCAATCGGAATGTAAAGAGTTTCGATTGGCATCTTGTCAAAAACACAATAAAAGTAAACAACATTATCAGAAGGCAGTGAATGGGCAAAGCTATTCATACATTTCATAATAAAATATTATAAACACAAAATACCAAACTATAAACCCATAAATACAAATTATTTAATATTTTAAGATATTTGGTTTTCTATACAACACATGTACCTAGGTATGTATGTCAAGAGAGGATAGTATGGAGGTCAGTCCTTTGATCCTACCCAGAATATGAAAACAGCATGATGGTATGTATGTATGTTTGGAGATTAGTATCAACTATTAAGTCTTCTAAGATTATTGTGTGTAGCTATTGCCATACAAATTGTATGAAGCAATGTCGTCACTAAATTCAATTTTTATAAAAATTGTTAAAAAAAATTTGAGATGTGCGAATACAATGTTATTATTTTTTATAGAAAATTAAATTATCTAGTTGGGGTGTTTCGACTTTTTTCGATATTTTTAAAAAAATGGAAATATAGGCAGTTAAACTCATAAATTTATCATAAAAAATATATTTTTCTTAATAAAAAACGTTTGAAAAACCCTGGAATTTAAAAAAAAAAAAACTAATTTGAGATTTTGTATTTGTCTATGTTTATACCAATTTTCAGCCTTCTACCGTTTATGGTTTCTGAGATATATGGAAAAATAAATTAAAAATTCAAAAGTTGATAACCTCTGACTGAAACAAAAATTCACAATTCTGAGTATAAAAGTTTTGTAGGTTTATAACTTTGTATATATTCTGAAAATTTGGGTTCTGTAAATTAAGCGGATCAAAAGTTATAAGGGGGGGACGGACACACACACCCACACACACCACACACACCCACACACACCACACACACACACACACACACACACACACACACACACACACACACACACACAACACACACACACACACACACACACACACACACACACACACACACACACACACACACACACAGACACACGAAATGTTCTACTCCGAATTCTGAGTAAATCCGTGTATGGAACATATATGCTGCGAAGCCTCTAAGTTGGTGTTTTTTGACTTCAAAGTTGGAAAAGCCGTGAAAAAAGTAGACCTCTGCATACAATTCTCGCGTATCCTGGCTTGAAACATTGTCGATATGTTAAGAGAACAAAGTTCTCCTGAACAAATCGACAGTTGGAATTCGAGGTGCAGAATAAACAAAAAAATCTTTACTTAAATATTGAATTCATTTTTGGCACCAATTAGCTACCTGTCGTTTTACTTCTTGTGTCATTCGAGGTAGGTATTTACTAGTTGCATGTAACACATGAGATCCAACTGTCGATAGCGATAGTATGTATAGTTGAAGAATATGTACCAAACTATAAACCCATAGATACAAATTATTGAATATTTTCAGATATTTTGTTTTCTATACAACATATGTAGGTATGTATGTCAAGATAGGATAGTATGGAGGAAGATCCTTTTTCCTACCCAGAATATGCAAATAGCATGATGGTATGTATGTATGTTTGGAGATGAAGTATCAAACTATTAAGTCTTCTTACATATTGTGTATAGGCGACTGCCATACAAAATGTATGAAGCGATGTCGTCACTAAATTCAATTTTTAAAAAAATTGTTAAAAAAAAATTGAGATCTTCTACTACAATGCTGATATTTTTTATAGAAAATTAAATTATCTAGTTGGGGTGTTTCGGCTTTTTTCGATAATTGTAAAAGTTTTGGAAATATAGGCAGTTAAACTCATAAATTTATCATAAAAATATTTTTCTTAATAAAAAATGTTTGAGAAACCCTGGAATTTTTTTGAAAAAACTAATTTGAGATTTTGTATTTGTCTATGTTTGTACCAATTTTCAGCGTTCTACCGTTTATGGTTTCAGAGATATATGGAAAAATAAAATAAAAATTCAAAAGTTGATAACCCCTGACTGAAACAAAAATTCGAAATTCCGAGTATAAAAGTTTTGTAGGCCTGTAACTGTTTATATATTCTGAAATTTTAGGCTCTGTAAATTGAGCGGATCAAAAGTTATAAGGGGGGGACGGACACACAGACACACACACACACACACACACAGACACACACACACACACACACACACACACACACAGACACACGAAATGTTCTACTCCGAATTCTGAGTAAATCCGTGTATGGAACATATATGCTGCGAAGCCTCTAAGTTGGTGTTTTTTGACTTCAAAGTTGGAAAAGCCGTGAAAAAAGTAGACCTCTCCATACAATTCTCGCGTATTCTGGCTTGATACATTGTCGATATGTTAAGAGAACAAAGTTCTCCTGAACAAATCGACAGTTGGATTAATGGGTTTGTTTTTTTTTTTACTAGTTGCATGTAACACATGAGATCCAACTGTCGATAGCGATAGTATGTATAGTTGAAGAATATGTACCAAACTATAAACCCATAGATACAAATTATTGAATATTTTCAGATATTTTGTTTTCTATACAACATATGTAGGTATGTATGTCAAGATAGGATAGTATGGAGGAAGATCCTTTTTCCTACCCAGAATATGCAAATAGCATGATGGTATGTATGTATGTTTGGAGATGAAGTATCAAACTATTAAGTCTTCTTACATATTGTGTATAGGCGACTGCCATACAAAATGTATGAAGCGATGTCGTCACTAAATTCAATTTTTAAAAAAATTGTTAAAAAAAAATTGGGATCTTCTACTACAATGTTAATATTTTTTATAGAAAATTAAATTATCTAGTTGGGGTGTTTCGGCTTTTTTCGATATTTTAAAAAAAAATTACAGTATAAGCAGTTAAACTCATAAATTTATAAAAAAAAAAATACTTTTCTTAATAAAAAATGTTTGAGAAACCCTGGAATTTTTTTGAAAAAACTAATTTGAGATTTTGTATTTGTCTATGTTTGTACCAATTTTCAGCGTTCTACCGTTTATGGTTTCAGAGATATATGGAAAAATAAAATAAAAATTCAAAAGTTGATAACCCCTGACTGAAACAAAAATTCAAAATTCCGAGTATAAAAGTTTTGTAGGCCTGTAACTGTTTATATATTCTGAAATTTTAGGCTCTGTAAATTGAGCGGATCAAAAGTTATAAGGGGGGGACGGACACACAGACACACACACACACACACAGACACACACACACACACACACACAGACACACGAAATGTTCTACTCTGAATTCTGAGTAAATCCGTGTATGGAACATATATGCTGCGAAGCCTCTAAGTTGGTGTTTTTTGGCTTCAAAGTTGGAAAAGCCGTGAAAAAAGTAGACCTCTCCATACAATTCTCGCGTATTCTGGCTTGATACATTGTCGATATGTTAAGAGAACAAAGTTCTCCTGAACAAATCGACAGTTGGAATAAATTTAGTTGCCTTACATCCAGTAGGTACTTTAAATTGCTTAATAAGTTCTTCAGAGCAATACCTTAAAGGGCTTCTTTTGATGACTCTTATAACAATTTTTTAAGATTTGATTAGTGGATATACCTACAAACAATACCACCTCAGGCACTAATTACATAGCTGATAATACTTTAGCAAAGAGCGAAGCACTCCATTTTTAATAGTGAAATGTTCATGAAACTAGGTAGAATTTTGAAAATGAATAATTTTTAAAATGAATATGTCCTTGCTAAGCAGTACATATACATCTTCCTACATTCCCTAAACTAAGCATAAATGCTTGTGCTAGGTGAACGAAATCGGTCGAGGCAGGATTCGAACTCGCGACCACTGGATTACTAGCCCAGCGCACTAACCGCTCTGCCATCGACCCATCTATACATTAATCATCGCACTTTGGCGTTTACATAATGCGATAGACCCATCTCAACCCGTCATCGATCGACTTTTTCTATATTCTCAAAACCGGTCTTTATCATTTGGTCGAATATTTTTATTATTGCATATGCGCAAACATTGGATTTTTTTCCCTGTCGGGAGTCAAAGGTATTTTTTAACAGATTTTTTTTTAACTATCGCAATAGAGACAAAGTTGGAATATTTACTGTAGGAGAACCGGGAAATCAAGGCACCTTCATTTGGATCTATATATATTATGTCGACCGCCGTGGCACAGTTGGTAAGCCGTTCGGTTTCTGTGCGGGTATCCTAGGTTCGATTCCCAGCAGAGGAGAAATTTTTTTAAATTTATCTCTCACGTAAAAATATTGATAAATATTGCAAAGATAGATATTGTCTTGAGAACACGTCGACAAGTCTAGAAATTAGACTTGGCGTGACTCATAATAATTTTTTTTGTTATATTTATGTTTTATTATTTAATAATAAAAAAAAATATTGCTTCTCTGGGCTGGAAACACTGGTTAATTGGAAGAAATTTCCATACGGCAATAAACTCGCTACTTGAGCAGGGTGCAAGGAAGTGTTCATTATTATTATTATAATATTTTGTCAAATCATTATACATATATCTTTGCAGAAATCTGAAAAAAATACAGTTAAAATTCATTTATTTTGTGATGTATTCTGAATACTTATGTTTTTTCGTTTAGACAAAAAGTCGTAAATAAATCATCCGAGTACATACATACATGAGTAGATATATATTATTATATTTGTTCTACCCTAAGGTTACAATATCCATACGTAAGTGTGTATACCCACACTGTTGTTTTGAAAATAATGTAAATAAAATAGATAAGTATTCTTTGTTTACAGAATCCACGATTCGAGCATCCTAAGTAATCAGACGAAAAGGAACATAAATACTTACACATAGGTACATAGACTTTAACGAGATTAGTTTCCAAGACAGACGAAAATGATTCGTGATATTTATTATTATTTCAGATATTTATCGGACCGACTGTAAAATATGACGTCATATCTTCAGGGTTTAAACTAAAATGTGACTGAGAATTTTTGATTCCCCGAGAATCCACCTTCTCAGTTTCCGATCTACCTAACGATGTGTTCCTTCAGCCCCTGATTTCAAAAATAAATATTGAACAATTTCTCTTTTGACTCTCCGTGTATTTTTCAAAAGCTGTATCGTAGATTTGAATTTGTTCAAATATAGTGATTTTTCACAACAGCTTCAAGCTCAAACATTTTGAATGATATGTACCTAACGAATAACGCTTTTTAGTTGAAATCTCACCATTGATATTGCGATAAAGGTAGCATCACATTCAGGAGACTTGTGATATTTATCGACCCACAGATCCAGACTGAAAACACAACTGAAATCTTGTCTTCACCGGAAATCGAACACGGTTTGGGTTTTTGTGGTGTCCCAATTTTAGTACGTATATAGTTCAGTTGAGAACTGTAGGCCCACCGGTACCCCTAGATAACCGGTATCAGTTAACCGACACCATTCGGTACACTACCGGTGTAAGGTGTTGATGTCAAAGCTGGAACTAGTGTAACCACAAGTTTAACTGTGTTATACTGGACTGTGAACTCGACTCCGTGTTGTCAAATATAAACTAAGCAGATCTGACACCGGAAGGGAAGTAGTTCGTAAACTGTATCTCGAGTAGCTTCTCAACGTGACGTGCTAGAGAAATAATTATTAATTTAAATTAAAGGGCCATCAGAAAGATATTTTTCAAGTTTTTTTGTTATCACTTGGTGCGCGAGAAAGTACCTACTTCGATACATTTCGAGCAGGTGATCTTCCATAGGTAGCTAAGTATTTACATATTTTATTTTAATAACTTATAATCTCGAAATTATGTAAATTCTAGTAAATACACGAAACAAATTGAAGTCAAACACAGAGAGATAACTATTCAAAAATATCGAATTATCAAGTTTTTGGCACATTATAATAAAACAAGTTTATTATGTTGTGGTCAACGGTATTCTCTTCACTACCAAGTTGAGAATACAATCTCAGCATGATACTAGGTGATATCTGCAATAAATAATTACTTTAAAAATTGCAAATACATAACTCCCCACTGTATCTTCTTGGGGTAGTGAGGAATAAAATGTATTTATGTATAAAAAATAATTTTATTTGAAGACACAGGGTCAAAACACATAACACAAATGTCCACAATTGCACATTTTTATAATGTAGAGCAACCAATCATAGAAGAGTGATTTCTGCCAAATGGAAGAAATATCAAAAATGTTGTCAAAGTTGTTGATAAATCTAAAATTTGAATACCATTAATTGATATCAATTTAGTTGTTGAAGAGTAAACTGGTAGAGAGTGAAGCGACAATAGATGAGATATATTTACTGGAACAGTTCAGTTGTCATATTGGTAGTGAATCGTACACTTAAAGAACACGTGATCGAGTGTTTCCAAGTTTGCCCTGTATGCACATGAAAAGTTTTTAATTTATGTTTACATATCTGAAGTAGCAATGATCTTTATAACGAAGTACATGAACAAGCAACCAAGGCTGCTGTAGTAGCTGGATGCCCGAAAAGTGCTGTGTGGAGAAATAGGGATATGCTTAGGGAGAGTAAAGTCAGAATCTACAAGACTTGCATAAGACCAATCATGACATACGCCATAGAGACAAGAGCTGACACCACCCGAACAAAAAGTCTCCTTAGAACCACGGAGATAAAGACTCTACGGCCTATCGCAGGAGTAACCCTCCGAGATCAAATGAGGAGCTCCGAAATAAGGAAAATTTGTGATTTTGAGGACGTGGTACGATGGGGTAGAACAATAAGACGTTTCTGGAGAGATCACGTGGGGAGAGCAAGCTCAGACCGAGTAGTGAGGATATCAGCTGATGAATATCCTACAGGTAGAATACCTCCAGGAAGACCGCCCAAACGATGGAGGGACAGCTGGACGTCCTCCTCCCAGAAGCAGGCGCCTAGAACTACAGGACGTAGTTCTAGCTGACGAAGAAGAAGAAGATATCTAAAGTGAGTTGCTATTAAGCAATGGCTCAATTTCATTCTCGAAAATTAATAGATCTCTCTTTTGGACATTTTTTTTTGTGAAAACGAGGGAGTGATTAAATGAATATTATAAAAGAATGATCCTTAGCTTTTGAAATATTTGAACACTAATAATTTAAACAACTAATCCCCCTCTATATATGAAAAACATTCACCCCTAAACGAACTAAACCTACGAGTTCTGTGATTACAAACAAAGTTAACTTAATGAGATATCTTTCAACTTCGCTTATAGTTGTAGTACATACACCATGTTGTTAATCCTCAAAACTACAGATGTTGACTAAAAGAGTATTAACAGTGATTTTCAATGTGATAGAGCGAGATTGGTATAGTTACTTAGATTCTCTCGATGATATAAATTATTTTAAAAAAATATATAACTTCCAAAGACCTTATTAGTATACGAGTATAAGGTCTTTGATAACATCCCATTGTTTTTCAATGAATATGCACTGAAAAAATCTAAAGTTAGCAAAGTACCTTTTTGGCTCGGTTAAAGTCATATTGGTAGTTATTAACCAATATATGATTAAAAATAACAAAGTTGCACTTGGCTATTATCTAACAATTGAATACTGTTAAAATGTAGTTGGTTACCAATAGCAATGTAAAAAGTCATATTGGTAGTTATTAACCAATATATGATTAAAAATAACAAAGTTGCACTTGGTTATTATCTAACAATTGAATACTGTTAAAATGTAGTTGGTTACCAATAGCAATGTAAAAAGTCATATTGGTAGTTATTAACCTATACATGATTAAAAATAGCAAAGTTGCACTTGGCTATTATCTGACAATTTCAATACTGTTAAAATGAAGTTGGTTGCCAATAGCAATGTACTTGTTTAAATTTAACCGAGTAACAGGTACCTATACGGACATTTTGTATTCGACATCTGTCAAATTTGACATTTCATACATAAAAATATTAATATTTCTCAAATTTGACACGATATATTTAAAAAAAATATTAAAAAAAGTATAATTCTCGCCAAATATTATATGTCACATTAAAAAATGATTAAATAAAGTATAATACTCGTCAAATTAGACATTTTTCACTGAAAAATGATTGAATGAAGTTGAATTAAGATGAAATATTCGTCAAAGATTACCATTATTATTCACAAATATCGTGTGTTGGTTTGCTAATATTTACATTTGAGGTGTAATGTAAAGATATTTATACTATTTTGATGTTTAAAGCTGGATTACCAATTAGTATTTTCCGTTTTTCAAAAGAAAGAATGAATAATAAGCATCTAACAATATGAGTTATACATTTTACATATACATTAATGGTATTTTTATG
Organism: Molanna angustata; assembly: GCA_963576475.1. Lineage (NCBI taxonomy): Eukaryota > Metazoa > Arthropoda > Insecta > Trichoptera > Molannidae > Molanna > Molanna angustata. Next base: position 12,717,328 of record OY754964.1, read on the forward strand.
ATGTTGAAAGAGAGGCAGTGGTAAACCATGAAAAACTAACATGACCACATTAATTAATAATATCCTGAAAAAAATGAACCTAACATACAAATCTGAATAATAAGTTAGACAGCGAAATTTCTTGTAGATGTTTATTATTATTTAGATATGCTTGAACTTATTATTATTTACCCATATTTACCATACATGATAAATAATAATAAGTTCATGGTTTTTTTCTTTCATATTACCTACTCATTTTAATTTTTAAAAAATATCACAAATATCATTAATTTTAAAACATATTAATTTCGTTGTATTTGGAGCCTGCAGTCACGGGAATAACATGTATTGACAATGAAAAAACGATCCTAGAAGAACTTTACACTTTCATATTACAAAATTATTTTTAAGAAAAAAACCTCGGGAACGTAAATCTGTAATACAAAAATAGGATCTATATCTAAACATCATATCTTGAATTAACACACTGAAAAATAAACAAATAATATGTTCATTCAATAATAATTATGACGAATATTGTATTTAGTAAATTTTAAGGTTAGGTAGGTTCTATTTGTATAAAGTGACATGTCAAATATTTACGTTTCGGTGGTTGATATTGGTGGAATGACCATATATAAAAATGATATTTCGTTTTAATATTTATTTATTTTCAAACTAGTACAAAAAATAATTTATCAATAGAAATAACTGTAATAATTTATATATTACTTAATATTATTTTTTTTTATATAAATAACTCAGAAATGTTTTTTTTATAAAAAATAATATCAACGTGATTGTCTACATTTAATTATGGCAACATTTTTTTTCGTCCGCTGTCTTGTTCATCCGTTACTTCTATTTTATCTGTGGTTCATTCAAACGGGAACAGACGCTGACGCTATCTTTCATTTAAAAACAATTGTTGGAAGTGGTATGAATCCGATTTCTTTTCTTTATAAACAGACGCTGTCTTTAATTGTTAAATTCAAAATACTTCTATATAATCTGTGATTTAAAAATAAACGTTGGAAGTGGTCGGAATCCGTTTTCTTATCCGTCAGTAAAATTTGAAGAGTTGTGTCGTCAATTTCAGCAATTTTTAGTAAAGGTAACTATCACATGTACATGAAAAGAGTTCATACCTGATTTAAATGATCCGAAACCCAAAAGTTTGTTGTTTTTTTTTACATTTTCAGAACAAACCTAACCTGCATAAAATAAAAATTATGTACTCTTTGAGAATAAAAAGATGTTTTTTTTATACATTATGTTTAATATGTCTTTCATAATACTTTTTGAATACAATAAATCATATTTCCTGTGCAATAAATAAAATTTTGAATGAAACCTGTATTTTATTTCACTCCAAATATCCTAACTGTGTAAATTAGCAGAATACCGAGTAAGTAGATTAAATTTAACCGAGTTGTTTGCTGTAGATACGAAATGAATTGGTTCAAATTACCGAGTAAGTAGATTAAATTTAACCGAGTTGTTTGCTGTAGATACGAAATGAATTGGTTCAAATTACCGAGTAAGTAGATAAATTTAACCGAGTTGTTTGCTGTAGATACGAAATGAATCGGTTCAAATTACCGAGTAAGTAGATTAAATTTAACCGAGTTGTTTGCTGTAGATACGAAATGAATCGGTTCAAATTACCGAGTAAGTAGATTAAATTTAACCGAGTTGTTTGCTGTAGATACGAAATGAATTGGTTCAGATTACCGAGTAAGTAGATTAAATTTAACAGAGTTGTTTGTTGTAGATATGAAATGAATTGGTTCAAATTACCGAGTAAGTAGATTAAAAATAACCAACTAAGTTGATTGAATTTGACAGTTACTTGGCTAATATTACAAAGCTAGTAAGTTGATTTTTGACAGGTTACTTGGCTAATTATACAAAGTTGTCCGTTGTTAACCAAGTAACTAGATTAATTTTTTTACAGATTGTTAACAAAGCTACTCGGTTAAAATTAGCAGATTATTTACTTGGCAATTTTTAGCAACGAACTTTGCAGGTACTATAATAACAAAGTTGCTTGGTTATTATTAGCAGTAAATCATTTATTTTTAACAACTACATTTTTTGAGTGTGATTATCATATTCATTAGCTTTAGTTTTTTATTTTAACCTAACCAATTAAATATTTCCAAATCATTAACTACAGAATGTTTTATCAGATGCTGAGAAGAGAAAACAGATTATCTTTGTATGACGAAAAATGTCACAAAACACGAAATTAAATAATATTTACTATTTTATATTAACTTTTGTGAATTTTTCACAAATTTATTGCAAATTGTATTTGTTAAAACTATTTCCCTTATATTTTTTTTCCCATGGGAACAGTTTTTGATTTCCCAAATAATTCAAGAGAAAGTTTCACATCTGTTGTTTGGTCACAAATAAATCATCACTATTTCGTGAATTTTCATTTCAGAATAATTTATTACATTTATAACAGATGCAGCTGATGTGGACGTTTTTTGTCTAAAGGTTGTTGTATATTAAACGCTTATTTGTCAACTCAATCTGTCACCTGCTGAGAGAAAGGAGGCATATTTATATTTGAATCGTTAAAATACTCGTGTTCCTCCAAAAATTTAGTATTTTGGTAAAAAAAAATTTCGTATCATCATTTTTAACGCACAGTTGGTTAGCCGTTCGGCATCTGTGTGATCGTCCTAGGTTCGATCCCCAGCAGAGACGATGTTTATTTAAATTAATTTCTCATGCAATTATCGCTTCTCTGGGCTGTAAAAAGTAGTTAGAAACTCGCCACTTGCGCTGGGTGCAAGGAAGTGTTTATTATTATTATCATTTTAAATTTAGCATAAGATCAATTATTTGTTTTTAATAGTCATTCATTCATACCATCAAGGCATATCCCAAAATGTGGGGTTACCAGCGACAGTTTTGCGGGTGTGCATTACTGCATAAAATAAAGCACGATAAAAAAGTAATATTCATTGTGGGTGGTGAATCTCATTACTGAACTATGTGAGATGTTTGTTTGCCTCTGTGTTTTCGATTTCCCGGCTCATACCGGACACCCAAAAGCGATGATAAAAGAAAATAGTGGAAGCACTATTCTAAGCCTGTGCCTCACTTTCCTTGGATATAAAAATAGCTCCACCTACGATTACCTACGATTGAATAATAATGGAATGTTTTTTGGACGGAACAGATAGAATAGACATTGTTTTTAGAAATAAAAAGGTGATATTTTGTTAACCTTAAGATATATACATTTTTTTTTTTATTTTTAAATGATTTGGAATGAAGGTGAAAATACAGTGTGATTGTACAAAAAAGACATATGAAAGTATAAAAAGGCTTATATGAAAGGCACAAGGTTTTTACTCCTCACTAACCCAAAGGGATGAAGTGAATATAAATTCGCATTTTTTTTTATTGCATATCCACTGTCGATTTGTTCCAGAGAATTTATATGATCGACAAAGTTTTAAGCCAGGATCCGCGAGGTTTTTACTGAAGTGGACGTCCAGCTATCCTTCCATTGTTTGGGTGGTCTTCCAGGGGGCCTGCCATTTGTTATCTCCCCATCCGCTGCTATCCTCACCACTCGATCCGAACCCTCTCTCCCCACATGATCTCTCCAGAATCGTCTTCGTGTTCTTCCCCATCGCACAACATCTTCGACATCACAGATTCTTCTTATCTCCGAGTTCCTTACTCTGTCAAGAAGTGTTTCGCTTGCGATGGGTCGTAGAGTCTTCATATCAGTGGTTCTTAGGAGGTTTTTTGTTCTGGCGGTGTCAGCTCTTGTTTCTATGCCGTATGTCATGATCGGCCTTACACAGGTCTTATAGATCCTTACCTTACTCTCCTTCAGCATGTCTCTGTTTCTCCATACAGCATTTTTCAAGCATCCAGCCACGACGGCGGCCTTATTCGCTTGCTCTCTTTCTTCGTCAAAGAGGTTATTGCTGCTGGACACTTCGACACCCAAGTACTTAAATCGCATCACTTGTTCTATGGTTTTATTTTCGATTGCAAGTTTGCATCATACTGGATGCCTTGAGGTGACCATGCCGAAAATAGACGTGTTACAAAAAGAACAAGTGAAATTAAACAAAATAATGTTGTTACTTTAATATATTTTTTCATTTCATTTTTATGTTTTCACCACTATGAATATTTTAATTATTTTGAGTTAACCGGTTTTAGAGTTTGTTCGGATGAGGGTGCGGGTCAGCCCCTCTAGACAACGTGTCATTTAGCTCAAGAAAAGATAACTCTATGTATGGAAGTGAGGAGTGCCAGTCACGTGATAACTGTCACTTCCATACATTGAGTTATCTTTTTTGGTTTCTTTTTTTGAGCTAAATGACACGAAACTGAATAGCTAAAAATACTCTATAGTAGTGAAAAAAAAAGAAGTTGTAATTTTAGTTTTTTAACGCTATTTTAGTTTGCTGTCTTAATCTATTCTAATGTAGCCAATTATAATGTGAATATTCAATTTATTAAATGTTTTTCAGTTTGTGCGCATATAAATTTATATGATTTTTATAACAAGTTGTGTGTAATTTAAAATATGAAGTAAATAACATTTTATTTCTAAATATTTCATTGCCAAAGCAAACGCATTGTTGGGCATATTAATAAATTCAATGTAGAAATTGAATATATACATCCAGTTCATATTATTCTGCTTATTTATCCAAAAAAGACCCTGCTTTGGACAATATTACATTCAAAACTTTATTTCGTGCTTTTTCATAATATATTCCTTCATTACTCAATTCGAACGATAATTACCAGTTGCTTTATATTATATTCTGGCTGATTTATTTTCTATCACTTTTCCTAGTAATTTAAAGCACACGTTGCTAGTGCAATAAAAAAGCTCCCCATACCCCAATAACGTAGATCCAAACGATCCAGGAGAATTATATTCAATTAGGTAATTCATATATGGGGTGGGTGATAAATGAATGCCTCTGCGCTGATAGACTTTTCAAAGTTAAAGCAATCGGTATTTTTAATTGCATTGTTAGGAAAGTAATTCAGTGTTTTTTTTTAACAGCGGATTTGATTTATTTGCTCACAGCCAACATCACACTGAAGCCTCATATATATATTATAAATTTGAATGTTTGTATGTATCTATGTATGTATGTGTTGAATGCGCTCCTAAACCGCTCATCCGATTGCGATGAAACTTTGATGAATTGTCTAGTGTAAGACCGGGATGGTTTCTGGATTAAAAAAAATCTTCTTCTTCATCGGGTATCAGGTCATTTTACCTATGAAGGTGGACTATCCTGAGAACCGTTCATCCGATTGCAATGAAACTTTGATGAATTGTCTAGTGTATGCCCGGGATGGTTTCTGGATTAAAAAAAATCTTCTTCTTCTTCTTCATCGGGTATCAGGTCATTTTACCGATGAAGGTGGACTATCCTGAGAACCGTTCATTCAATTTCAATGAAACTTTGATGAATTGTCGAGCGTATGACCGGGAGGTACTGAAGGGACGGAAGGTACCGAAGGGACGGAAGGTACCGAAGGGACCGAAGGTACCGAAGGGACGGAAGGTACCGAAGGGACGGAAGGTACCGAAGGGACGGAAGGTACCGAAGGGACGGAAGGTACCGAAGGGACGGAAGGTACCGAAGGGACGGAAGGTACCGAAGGGACGGAAGGTACCGAAGGGACGGAAGGTACCGAAGGGACGGAAGGTACCGAAGGGACGGAAGGTACCGAAGGGACGGAAGGTACCGAAGGGACGGAAGGTACCGAAGGGACGGAAGGTACCGAAGGGACGGAAGGTACCGAAGGGACGGAAGGTACCGAAGGGACGGAAGGTACCGAAGGGACGGAAGGTACCGAAGGGACGGAAGGTACCGAAGGGACGGAAGGTACCGAAGGGACGGAAGGTACCGAAGGGACGGAAGGTACCGAAGGGACGGAAGGTACCGAAGGGACGGAAGGTACCGAAGGGACGGAAGGTACCGAAGGGACGGAAGGTACCGAAGGGACGGAAGGTACCGAAGGGACGGAAGGTACCGAAGGGACGGAAGGTACCGAAGGGACGGAAGGTACCGAAGGGACGGAAGGTACCGAAGGGACGGAAGGTACCGAAGGGACGGAAGGTACCGAAGGGACGGAAGGTACCGAAGGGACGGAAGGTACTGAAGGGACGGGAGTAACCGAAGTGACGGGAGTAACCGAAGTGACGGGAGTAACCGAAGGGACGGGAGTAACCGAAGGGACGGGAGTAACCGAAGGGACGGGAGTAACTGAAGGGACGGGAGTAACTGAGGGACGGGAGTAACTGAAGGGACGGGAGTAACCGAAGGGACGGGAGGTACTGAAGTGACGGGAGGTACTGAAAGGACGGGAAGTACTGAAGGGATGGGAGGTTTTGAAGAGTCTGAAGCGACGGGTGGTTATGGAGGACAATTTTTAATTATACAGGCAATACGAAGTTTGCCGGGTGTTCACTAGTTTATATATATAATATAATTCTTCTATTCGTGTGTATGTTACTGAACTCCTAAACGACTGTACCGATAATGATGGTCTTTTTGTGTATTTGAGTGGGTCCCTGGATAGTTAAGATCCACAATTTAAAAATATGTAGTATGTATTATTGTTTAAATATAAAAAAACACGTAAAAATTAAATTTACGCCTGGTATTATGCAAACATTATAGCTTTGGAGATATAAAATAAAATGCAAAACAGGAGTTTCATTAATACCGTTATAATATAAATTCTTCAGTAGGTGTGTTTTTCGTTGAACTCTGGACATATGTATATTATAACTTGACCATATACATATGTCCAGAGTACAATGACTGGAATAATGGCTGGACCGGTATTGATGAAATCTTTTCTAGTTTAATAGCTATAATAGTTGGGTAATCAAAATATCACTTTGCATAGTTCACCACCCATTCTGGATGTTGCCTTTTTTAGGCGAGACGAGACTGATGTATGGGTTTACACGCATGTGTAGTGCTTCCTTATAAAATTTTGTGTATTTCACATTGTGGATATACCGTGATGGTGTGTGGTTATTAGCGCCAGCTAACAAAAGCAAAAAAAAAAAAAAAAACTGCGAGCCAAAGTTCGGGCAGGACAACGTCTGTCGGATCCGCTTATATTTTGACGCCTGGCAAAATGAGTTTTGTTTGTGAAAAAGTTTGTTTGATTATACGATTCTGTTTCTGTTTGGTGCCTTATCAAACATGGTAAAATAGAATGCAGTATATATTGAAAAAAATAATATCACAACCAAACTGGCTACCTGCGTTTTAGTCAAACCTTTGTTATCAGTAATAAAGGTTTATCTATCTATGGCTGGACTTTTTGGCTATGTGCACAAAACATTTAGTTGCACATAACCACATGTTTTTTGTCACTAAAGTTAGATTAATTTTAACATGAACTTTTGTTACTACTACCAAAAAAAACAGTGTATTCACTATGTATCCGGTTTAACCATGAGCTAGAAATAATGTATAGCGCACCAAACGCTGTCCAATACATCAAAATAAAACGTTTACGTTGGCTCGTACACGTTTGTAGAATGGAGGATAGCCGGGTCCCAAATAATGTATTGGACACCTGTCCTGAAGGAAGAAGAAGCAGAGGGCGATATCGGACAGATAAACTGGAGGAGACTTGCTGTCGACAGGGCGGGATGGAGGCAGTTTCTTGAGGAGGTCAAGGCCCACACCGGGCAGTAGCGCCATTGCTGATGATGATGATTCACTATGTATTTTACTATCAAAAAGGTACATAAGAATTTCCAAGTAAGAAAAAAAAATGTGTCGACAGAGCCTAAGTGCCAAAATTGATTTACAAAAACAAAATTTCGTTCAGGAGAATTAAATGTTGAAGATGCACCACATTCTAGAATGCCAGTTGATAATGTTCTTCCCCCACCACGGCCCCATGCAAAACTTTGAAAGAACATATGTAAAAAGAATCAGGAGAACTCTAAATCCTTGCAGACACTGCACTTAAAGTGCTTAAGGGAGCTTATAATGAGGAAACAACAGACTGGCCAACCGTTCACTAAAAGATTTCACCAGTTGAAGGTTACAAAGACAAAATAACTTGTGATATGGTTGAGAGAATATTTTCTTTGAATTAGATCGTCCATGATCACGTGATATGCGATGGTTTAATTTTCGTCTTTCATTTTTACAGAAAAAAGAACGAAACCATGTACTTACTCTGCGAACAACTTGATAAAACGATTTAACGAATTTCCATGCGGGAGTGGTTTTTATTTTTAATTTTTGTCGTAATAATTCACATAGAATTAAATAATCGCAACGTTTATGTTACATTGAAAAAATAACGGAGATATTATTTCATCAACCCTCATCCCAAATCCACAAATAAATGTCGACATTTTGTGGTTTTGTAGGAGTGGCGTTGGATCAATTATTCATTTGTAATTTCCATCTGATCTCATAAATCAACTCACATAACACAAAGAATGGAATTGATTCAAAGTACTATCAAGAATATATTATTTTATAATATATGTAATTCGTATGCAAACACGCTAATCGATGAATTTGGGAATATTCAAATATTGACAGCTCAAATTTCAACATAAATTTAATATATTATTTTAATGAAGTGATTAAAACAATTGAGGGGTATTTATAAGTATCATCAATTTGATTGAAATGTATTAATTTCAAATATATGATTCATTTAGGTGATATATAAAATATAAAAAAAAATATAGAAAAAATATTCGCAACACTCGTTCACATAATACAGGTATAAATCTAAGATGGGTGGATTACCAAGAAAAAAATTCCTAAAATTAATCAAAATATATATATAAAATACTTGAAATGGCGTCACAAAAATAGACAAAAAAAAAACAAATTGCTTATCTGATGAAGAAGGAAAGACTTAAAAAAACAGTGATAAGATTTTCATATCAAGGCGATTCTTACAATCAATGAAACACTAAACATTATTACGTATTACATAACACAAAAAAAGGTTGAACGCAGTTTCAGAGTAAATAGATCTTGGTAATTGAATATGACATGCAAATCTTACATTCATTATGTGATACAAATTATAAGTAGGTATATCAATAAAAAAATTCGATATACCTATTTCTCTAACAAATCTCCTGCCTTATACTCGTCTCTTATTTCCAGCCACAAAGAGTATTCTTGGTCTCTTCTCCTAAGAGTATCTTTCATTTCTGCTTGCCTCTAATTATATGATTATCAATCGTATTGCCTCTAATTATATTTCTCTAATCATGAATCTCCTTCTGCCTTATACTCGTCTCTTTCTTTTCCGCCTCAAAGAATCTTTTACGGTTCTCTCTTTCTAAGAGTCTCTTTAATAATAATAATAATAATAATAATAATTTGTATCGCGCCGTTTAATGATTCAAGATCATTCCAAGGGCGCTGTTATTTAGATAGATATTATATTGCTCTACGAAACAAAACTGTTTTCAGTCCTTTAGAGAAAGTGCTCTTACTATTTGCACTGCGGACATCTAGAGGCAATTTATTCCACTTTATAGGACCACTCACACCAAAGCATCGATCATAGTAAGCCGCTTTATTGGCTCTGTCCAACTCCTTTAGGGAGTTGGTACTCTGTGATCCAGAAGACCTAAGTGTGAGATGCCTCCCAGAGAGATCTTTTCTCTGACACAGCTCTTGTATGTATTGTGGTGCTAGGTTATTTAAAGCATTAAACACTGTTAAGCAGATTTTGTAGTCAACTCGCTCTGGACACTTCAACCAATGCAATTCGTTAAGTAGTGAAGTTATGTGACATCGTTTTTCCGCTCCATAAATGAGCCTTGCCGCTGCATTAAACACCATCTGTAATCTATCGAGCTGATACTTTGGCAATCCATCATAGATGCCATTACAGTAATCTAGCCGAGACACAACGAAAGCATTTATAAGTGTTTTTGTCTCATTTTTGGGCAGGCTTCGACAAATGTTTTTCAGTTGTCTTTTTCCACATTTCCACTTGCCTCTAATTATATGGTTATCAATCGCATTGCTTCTAATTATATTTCTCTAATAACGAATCTCCTTCTGCCTTATACTCGTCTGTTTCTTTCCCGCCTCAAAGAATCTTTTACGGTTCTCTTCTTCTAAGAGTATCTTTCATTTCCGCTTGCCTCTAATTATATGGTAATCAATCGCATTAAATCTAATTATATTTCTCTAATAACGAATCTCCTTCTGCCTTATACTCGTCTGTTTCTTTTCCGCCTCAAAGAATCTTTTACGGTTCTCTTCTTCTAAGAGTCTCTTTCATTTCCGCTTGCCTCTAATTATATGGTTATCAATCGCATTAAATCTAATTATATTTCTCTAATAACGAATCTCCTTCTGCCTTATACTCGTCTCTTTCTTTTCCGCCTCAAAGTATCTTTTACGGTTCTCTCTTTCTAAGAGTCTCTTTCATTTCCACTTGCCTCTAATTATATGGTTATCAATCGCATTAAATCTAATTATATTTCTCTAATAACGAATCTCCTTCTGCCTTATACTCGTTTCTTTCTTTCTCGCCTCTAAGAATCTCTTAGGGTTTCTTCTTCAAAGAGTCTCTTTTATTTCCGCTTGCCTCTAATTATATGGTTATCAATCGCATTGCTTCTAATTATATTTCTCTAATAACGAATCTCCTGCCTTACACTCGTGTCTTCCTTTCCCGCCTATAAGAGTCTTTTAAGGGTCTCTTCTAAGTTTCTCTTTCATTTCCGCTTGCCTCTAATTAATATTATTATCAATCGTATTGCCTCTATTTATATTACTATCTACGAGTATTATTATCAATCGTATAATCGTTCATAAATTATTGATATGCTTTTAATATTATGTAAATACACAAGTCGTGGTGTAACATTAATCAATTTGGTTGGAAATGTGACTGGATATTTTAATCAGATTGATGATGTTTCACACGATTACCAACTAACTATCTATTACATTGAGAAAGTGAGTAACTGCATTAGAGAATTCTGAATATCATGAATCAAAGAAATGAGGATATCCAATGTTTCATTTGATATTATATAATTCCGGGATGTACATAAGTTTAACAATTTTATCGGATAGCCTTCTTCAACCTGTGTGATTCTACTTGGCGTTCTGGCTTCAATCCCCAGCAGAGGAGAAATTTATTTTAATTAATTATTTCTCGTGCAATTTTTGCTTCTCTGGGCTGAAAACACTGGTTTTTTATTTTATTTTATTTTATTATTAATACACAAAACAAATATAACATATTAACTGACTAATAACGCCCCACTAGGGAAGAGCCTGTTCTGGGACTGTTATTTTACACAGCAGGGCTACTCACGAAGTTAATTACAGTAGGTAACATTTAGATTAGCTTCAGACTTTAGCAATCTTTGAGGTTAAATTAATTAAATAATAATATAATTTTATACAACAATTCATGACAATTTCATACTAAACGTACATAATAACAAATTTTCGTGATTTGATGTAGAAAAAGATTAATATTGGATTATGAGTACTGATATATACATTCTTAAGATTAAGGCAAGCTAAGATCGTATTAAGAATGTGTCATGAGAAGCTCCCCCAGTTAATTATCTTTATTCAGATGTAATTTTCATATTTTCACATGTTATAAAATAAGAGTAAACAAAAGTAAAAAAATATAACTGTAAAATAAATAATACAAATACACAAAAATAATCAATTGTAAAAAATATTAAAAAAAGTAGGTATATAAAAATAGTATTGATAGAAACAAAAAATGTGAATATAAATATGACATGTGCTGGGTCAGAAATCATGGGTGGATAACCACCTCCGCATTTGGAAGAAATTTCCTTATGCCAATTAACTCTCCACTTGCGCAGGGTGCAAGGAGGGAGGGTTTATTATTATTTTAATTTTCGCTTCCCTTAAATAAGTAGATATTTCATGTAATTTGTTGATTCTTCTTCTTCTTCATAATATGTCATGTCAGATCTCCCCCAGATTGACGACTACTACGAGAAAACCTCCCTGTCTTACGGCGAACGGCGTTCGCCGTAAGACAGGGAGGTTTTACATACATACAACAGGGCCATACATACATACAACACATCACAACGAAACTCATAGTGTGCACTCTCTATATGACACCCGTTGAGAAATCGATATAAAAAAATACGCTTAAAAATTCCATAGTATGAGAGAATAAAAAGAAGAACCCAGTAGTTATTCGACATCACGGCATATCCCACAATGTGGGATAACCAGCTAAAGGTGTGCGGGTGTGCATTGTCTTATAAAAGGGAGAACAACACATCTGTGTATACCCACACACCAGTCTCGTCTCACCAAAAAGGCACTACATTCAGAATGGGTGGTGAACCTCATTGCTGAACTATGTCTGAACTATGTTGCCTGTTGTATTTTCGATTACCCGGCTCTTACGGGACACACGAAATCAATAATAGAAAAGAGTGGGAGCACTATTTAAGCTGGTGCCTCACAGCTATATATTCGTATATTGAATAGCAAAATATATATCTATGAAGTCAAACTAATTACCAAGATATGGCACAATGAACTAGTCATATTATAATAATAGATGGGTCGATGGCAGAGCGGCTAGCGCGCTGGGTTAGTAATCCAGTAGTCGCGAGTTCGAATCCTGCCTCGACTGATTTCGTTCACCTATAGCACAAGCATTTATTTGCTTACTTTAGGGAACGTAGGAAGATGTATATGTCCAATAAGAATTGGGAGTTAAGTGATATCATATTCAACTTCTACGTTTAATTTGTCACATTAAAAGATTATGTTTAAATTCTACATTAAATTCTATCTGATGAATACTCCACTTTTTATATGTTTGGGTGTGTCAAATTATATTTCAATATAAGTAAAACATTATGTTTTTAGCTTCGTCGAAAGCTATTACGTGGTTAAAAAAATATAATTGAAAAAAAAACTTAAAATGTGTAATGGCAGTAATTACACCCACGACAATATGTGTAATGGCAGTAATTACACCCACGACAATATGTGTAATGGCAGTAATTACACCCACGACAATATGCCACATGTGCTTTGTTTTTGAGAGAAAAAAAACACTTTTCACTTTCGAATTCTCAAGTGGGCATTTCTTAGAGGTTTTTATTACATTAACATAACGACCTGCATTACATAAGCATCTTAAAAATGTATAAATCAGTACTCGATCATAATCCAATATTAATCTTTTTCTACATTGTCTTTTGATGTCTACGTTTAGTGTGAAATTGTCACGAATTGTTGTGTAAATTTATAGTATTATCTAATTAATTTAACCTCAAAGATCGTCAAGGTCTGAAGCTAATCTTAATTTTACTGTAATCAACTTCATGAGTAGCCCTGCGGACTATGTTTGCGAAACTTAAGCATAATAAGCATATCTAAAAAAAACAAATATATATCCATAAGTCTAAAAATAAAATTGTTTGAAACTTATATTCTGCAGTGCTTAAGTATGGTCTAGAAATTAACACGCTAACTGCGCTGACCATACATAAGCTATAGTGCACTCAGAGATCTATGGAAAGGCTAGGCGTAAGTCTAAGAGATAGAATAAGAAATGAAAAAAGTTGTCGGTGTCATAGACTAAATTTAAATAGCAATGGGCAGGTCATGTTACCATACAGGAAATTGCCAGACGAACACTATTAGTTTTTAAATAGAGACTATGGGATGTGAAAGGGGGATTAGGCCAGCCTCAGAAAAGATGGGCTGGTGATATTGTCCCCCCGTTGCTGGAAGAAGATGCGTTCAAAATGTCCAAAAAATATTTGCGTGGAAGAACTCGGAAAAAGTCTTTATCCAGCTGTGGAGAGATATAAAAAAGCAAAATTTCCATACAAAGTAGGTACATTTGTTCCACAATTATGTAGCATGTTTGAATACTGTTAAAAGCTATGGTATGATATCTAAGTGGCATTATGTAATTTGGTACAACACATGTCCTATGTTTCTAGCGGCCATAAATTATTACAGAAATGTTGAGCAAATTGAATTACCATATAACTACATTGTTTCACTTGTATGTTTCAAACACACAATGTAGTGTGTATGATTTCAAATATGCCCAATGCAGACAAACCCTTACAATATTAGGTATAATATATATGTATCTATGTATGAATAAAGAATGAAAGAGTTCTATGAATACCTTACTAACTATGGACGAATTTATAATAAAGATAATAAAAAAAATATGAAGGACTTTTTAGCCCTCGCAGTAAAAATACATATCATTAATAGAAACCCGACTGTCAATAAAAAGAGAGCGAAGATTTTGAATACGAGAGAGCGAAAAAGAAATACAGGTATAGATTTATATAAAACGAGTGGGTTGTGGCCAACGCTATACTCCTCGCAAACAAGTCAAGTATTCAAATTTTTTATGGAAAATTTCAGCATTGTCATGAAATGAGTTTGTTATATTATTTTTTACTATATTTAATATGAAAATTAGATTTAGTTTTCTCAGTGCATTTGTGTACCTCACCATATGATATGATACAGTTCACCACCAGAAGCTCTTAGTGATATTGTTCAACGTTACCGAGGATTTTAAGCCTACATTCTTCGTCGGTACACTCTTACAAAATAGACGATTCTATGTTTCCCTCCAAGGAAAAAATAGCCGCTGGAGAAATCAAAAGAATGGCCTTCCACATGGTAGGCCCCAGTAATGTGTAACATTTACACAAATGACCAACTAATATTCCATGACGTTAAGCAATAATTAAAATTACGAATAATAAGCGCCTTAACTCGAAATCGTAAAAATATGACTGTAAAAATATTTGATTTCGAGATTCTGTGAAATATATATTCTGTACATTGAGAAAGTCGACAATTTGAAGGGAAATGAGATAAGTGGCACCTTTGAAACGTGTCACAACATAATTCAATATAGTCACCCAAACGCGTTTCCGATAGATTGGTCTGGTCCTATGTAAATAGAATTAGTTTTCTTTAATCCAGGATTGAAAATTACATTGGAAAGGTTGTATTCCACCTAATATGAACACGAGTTCCTAAATCAAAAAGATTTACACTCTCAAAGGTGAAGTTTATTGTAAAACAAACTAGAGTTATGTCGATCCATTACTTATTTTTATTTGTTCACCTAAACATTTTTTTTTAAATATTTGCTTCTATAGAAATGGATAATTAAACTATGTGGCATGCTACCATCTGATTCTTCTTTTTTAATTAAGGTATAACAATATCCATCAGTGGACTTAAAGTGAGTGTGTTTTTTTACGTCATTGAAAATAAAAAAAAATTAAACCATACTTACCGTCAATTTGGCATTTTCGAACATAGAATCATCTAATCATTTCGATGTAAAATCTTGAAATTTTATAAGATATCATATTTTAAACAAAGATTAGAAACCACTGTTAATGATAAAAATATATAGTCCAACTGTCGATTCGTTCATGAGAATTCAATTCTCTGAATGAATCGACATTATCCAACTGTCGATTTGTTCAGGAGAACTTTGTTCTCTTAACATATCGACAATGTTTCAAGCCAGGATACGAGAGAATTGTATGCAGAGGTCTACTTTTTTCACGGCTTTTCCAACTTTGAAGTAAAAAAACACCAACTTAGAGGCTTCGCAGCATATATGTTCCATACACGGATTTACTCAGAATTCGGAGTGAAACATTTCGTGTGTCTGTGTGTGTGTGTGTCTGTGTGTGTGTGTGTGTCCGTCCCCCCCTTATAACTTTTGATCCGCTCAATTTACAGAGCTCAAAATTTCAGAATATATAAACAGTTATAGGCTTACAAAACTTTTATACTCAGAATTCCGAATTTTTGTTTTAGTCAGGGGTTATCAACTTTTGAATTTTTACTTTATTTTTCCGTATATCTCAGAAACCATAAAAGCTAGAATGCTGATAATTGGTACAAATATAGACAAATACAAAATCTCAAATAAGTTTATTCAAAATAATTCCAGGGTTTCTCAAACATTTTTTATTAAGAAAAATATTTTTTTTATGATAAATTTATGAGTTTAACTGCCTATAATTTAATTTTTTTTTTAAAATATAAAAAAAAGCCGAAACAGTCCAACTAGATAATTTAATTTTATATATAAAATATTAACATTGTAGTAGTACATCTCAAATTTTTTTTAACAATTTTTTTAAAAATTGAATTTAGTGACGACATCGCTTCATACATTTTGTATGGCAGTCGCCTATACGCAATATGTAAGAAGACTTAATAGTTTGATACTTCATCTCCAAACATACATACCATTATGCTATTTTCAAATTCTGGGTAGGAAAAAAGGAACTTCCTCCATACTATCCTATCTTGACATACATACCTACATATGTTGTATAGAAAACAAAATATCTGAAAATATTCAATAATTTGTATTTATGAGTTTATAGTTTGGTACATATTCTTCAACTATACATACTATCGGTATCGACAGTTGGATCTCATGTGTTACATGCAACTAGTTTTATTCTTATAATTCAACTAAACATACTATCGCTATCGACAGTTGGATCTCATGTGTTACATGCAACTAGTTAAGCCAAGATGCGTGTACGAAGGAACATTTTGTATGGCGTAGTGGACTTTTTGCATGCTAATAACACCAACTAGTGGCCTCGCAGCATATATGTTCCTATACATGGATTTACTCAGAATTCGGAGTAGAACATTTTATGTGAGTTTTGTGTGTGTGTGTGTGTGTGTGTGAGGGTGTGTTTGTGTGTGTGTGTGTGTGTGTCTGTGTGTGGGTGTGTGTGTGTGTGTGTGTGTGTGTGTGTGTGTGTGTGTGTGTGTGTGTGTGTGTGTGTGTGTGTCCCTTATAACTTTTGATCCGCTCAATTTACAGAGCCGAAATTTTCAGAATATATAAACAGTTATAGGCCTACAAAACTTTTATACTCAGAATTGTTGATTTTTGTTTCAGTCAGGGTTTATCAACTTTTGAATTTTTACTTTATTTTTCCATATATCTCAGAAACCATAAAAGCTAGAACACTGAAAATTGGTATAAAGATAGACAAATACAAAATCTCAAATTAGATTTTTTAAAAAAATTCCAGGGTTTCTCAAACGTTTTTTATTAAGAAAAATATTTTTTTATGATAAATTTGAGTTTAACTGCCTATATTTCCAAATTTTTAAAAAATATAGAAAAATGCCGAAACACCCCAACTAGATAATTTAATTTCTATAAAAAAAAAGTACATTGTATTAGCACATCTCAAATTTTTTTTAACAATTTTTATAAAAATTGAATTTAGTGACGACATTGCTTTATACAATTTGTCTGGCAGTCGCCTACACACAATATCTAAGAAGTGATACTAATCTCCAAACATACATACATACCATCATGCTGTTCTATATTCTGGGTAGGATCAAAGGACTGACCTCCATACTATCCTATCTTGAAATACATACCTAGGTAAATGTGTTGTATAGAAAACCAAATATCTTAATATATTAAATAATTTGTATTTAAGTGTTTATAGTTTGGTACTTATTCTTCAACTATACATACTATCGCTATCGACAGTTGGATCTCATGTGTTACATGCAACTATTTCTATTCTTAATAGTTACGTAAAAGATAAAAATAATAATACGAATGAGTGGAAATCCATTTTTAAATTTTGTGTTGTGGAGAATGTACGTTAAATTATAATACAACTCGCTTCGACAGTAGCGACGTTGTGGACGCAACCTTACTCAAAAAAAAATGTAATGATAATAATAAACACATCCTTGCACCTTGCAAGTGGCGAGTTTATTGCCGAACGGCAATTTCTTCCAACTAACCAGTGTTTCCAGCCCAAAGAAGCACGATTTGCGTGAGAAATGAATTTAAATAAATTTATCCAGATCGAACCCATTGCGCCCGCACAGAAACCAAACGGCTCACCAACTGTGCCACGGCGCGGCGGTCGGCTAGACATGTAAATAATTATAGTGTGTGAAATAAATTTCGCCGTTTAGCAGTAAGTTATACATTATTTAATATAAAACTGTATATGATGCCCAACTTTAATATATATTTTACAGATATTGATTTAATTTATTAGGTATTCTTAGATTTACGACCGCAAATAAAACAGATTTCTCTCAGTCTCAAACTACTTTTATTTTATGATAACGGCATCAGATAAAGATCAGAAAATCGTTTTGAGATGTTAGTTATTGAGAAAATTCTATATTTAAGACAACTTTATATAGCGTTAAGTGAATTGAGTTTATCTAGAACTGCGTAGGTATATCTCAAGAAAAGATTTATTAATGGGTAAATACTTTTTTTTTTAAATAACTTATAATTATATTTATTATTTCAAGACGAAAATGTCACGATAAATAATAGAATTGCGCATAGAAAAACAACCAAACAAATTATGTTACGTAATACGATTTGTTCAAAAATAACTCGCTTACATATCTGACTAACCAATTAATATGTACCTACGTAATCATTGTACATATTTGAGCAAGTTCCAAAAACAATGTGTCTATATTTAAAACAAGTGGGTTCGAGAATATTCTATTATTATTAGAGTAAAAAATAAACTCCTTGTTTGTCAAAAGTTTTATGTAGGTACTATTGGTGTTATCCGTAATGTATTATATACTCTTTGATTGGTGTAAACAATGAAATGAAAGTCATTTTATATTTTTAATTTTGAAAGTCGTTATGTATTTATTAATTTTCGATGCTTTATTAGCTTTGAACTAGACGACTAGAGAAGTGTGTCCTTATTACTTAATTGAACGTCTCTTGTCAAAAAGTTCACTTCATAAACCTTACAGTTTATTCTTCCTCTTCTTCGTTTAGGAGACCTGTTGGTCTGAACTATCTTTCCATCTCTTGGGTCGTTTTCCGGGTAGACGGAACCAGAAGGGATTTTATTCGCTGTTAAACACGCATTTCTATCACAGTCCATTATGGCTACGTGGTCCCTCCAATGTCAGTTTATTTACTCAAAATATTTCCAGTGTATCTATTTAATATATTTAGACAAAGACTAGGAGCTCCAAGATGATTTATATAGTTTACAACGTTATTGTGCGGAAAATCAATTGTTCTTAAATGTGGAAAAATGTAATTACATAACATACTCTCGAAACCGTAATAAAATATTATTTAAATATAAAATCAATAATGAAGAACTGAACTATCAATCTGAAATCAGGGATTTAGGTATAATACTGGACGAAAAACTATCTTTCACTAATCATATTGAATACATAACAACTAAAGCATATAAAACCCTCGGATTCATATTTCGAAACACGAAACCTTTTCATAACTCTGACACGCTGCGTATATTATTTAATTCATTCATTAGAAGCTTACTGGAATTTGGATCGGTTGTATGGAATCCAAACTATGAAATACATATTAACGCAATAGAAAATCTTCAAAAAAAATATATAAAGCAATTAAATTTTCGTAATAGACTACATTTCTCTAACTATTCTCAAGCTCTTAAACACCACAACACAAAACAACTGGAGACACGCAGATCAATCCATGATATTTGTTTTCTATATAAAATTATTAACGGTCTGATCGACAGCGCACCCCTTCTAAGCACACTCCGTTTTCACTGTCCACTTAGGAGAAATAGAAACCAGTCTCTCTTTTATATAGAACCTTCTAAAACTAACTATATGCTAAATTCTTATATTAATAGAGCTTGTACTGGGTACAATAGAAATTGTTTGAGCGTTCCGGAGTTGGATATGTTTGCTTCAAGTTTTTATGTATTAAAAAAAAAAATTGTGAATTTGTCGGATGTTTAATCTGTGCTGTTTTATTGTGCACATCTTTAACTTTTTAATTGTGCCCCTTTAACATTAACTTTAACTTAATTTTAATTAACTATTCTTCATACATTGAGACACGTGAGGCAAATCATAATATGAGTTTCTAGTGGTCGATGCTTCCCCCCACTCCCCTTCTTACCTCTCTCCTTTCCCATCCTGTCTTCATAATTGTTAATAAATGTGTATGTACTTAATATATTTAGAATACTATAATTGGCAACATAAAAATTATCTCTGTATATCTGTATAAATCTTTATTGTAATGCTGTTGTATTCTATAAAATAAAATAAAATAAAAAATACTTGACATCGTTTTATTTTTACCAAATATTGGTTACGTCTAACATCGGACAGAAAAAGTAATTTGTTTACATGTATACTATATAGTTTCAAATACAACATATCCAGTACCTACAGTAAAAGTCGACGTTTCAGTAACTTTATAATATTTACTTCCACTGCTCTGTTTATTGTATGTTCGAAGGTGTTATTTACGGCCTCTACCATTATATAATCATGAAATACCAAAATATTGTAGCCATTGAGGAATTAATATTTTGCCAAAATTTGATGATCTTTTTTGATCCACACGGTTTTGATTTATGAAAATTATAAAATCATATTTAGAGTATTTTCTCATCAGTCTTTGGCCTTTTTTATTATTTTAAAAAGACTCCAATATAAGTCCTTATAATAATAATGTGTACCTTAATTTATATTGTCACGCCGTTTCTCTATTCGGGGTAGACAGAGAGGATTGAAAGACAGACTTCTCTCTCTTGCCATGTTCACTCTAAATGACTTATTTATTCATATTATAAGGATCAAATCCGCTTAAATTTTGCAGGTATACAAGCTTGTGACGACATAAATTAGATATTTGGAATTTCAATAATTTTTAGTTTAATTATATCACTGAGTTAACGGTGAAATCCATCTGAGTCAACGGTGAAAAAAATAGAAAATCACTACAATTTTAGATAATTAGGTAGGTACATATGTTACATGAAAGAAAACGACTTTTTGAAAAAAATCTGTATTGTTTTAAAAACAAACTAGATACGTCTATATTTCAATCGAGAATTTTCGTAATATACCTAAAGACTTGATGTGTATTTTTAACCTCGAGTTATATCTTTTTTTAGAATTGAATTATTATTCGTAGAATTTATTCGCGATAACCTCTTGGCATACTTATCTGTTTAAAAAATAACAAGAAGAATCATCTCTGAAATGATCAAGTATTTTTGGGAAACAAACATAGCCCGGCTAGCTCAGTCGGTAGAGCATGAGACTCTTAATCTCAGGGTCGTGGGTTCGAGCCCCACGTTGGGCGAATATTTTTTTTCTTTATCCAATCAATTAAAATAAATATGTATTTGTCCTAAGAAAAAAATATTTAAACGTCATGCAATTTTTTTTAATTTAATTTAGAAAATAAATAAGTAATTTTTTTAATTACTTATTTATTAGATGGGTCGATGGCAGAGCGGTTAGCGCGCTGGGCTAGTAATCCAGTGGTCGCGAGTTCGAAACCTGCCTCGACCGATTTCGTTCACCTATAGCACAAGCATTTATTTGCTTATTTTAGGGAACGTAGGAAAATGTATATGTTCTTGTTTAACAAGGACATATTCATTTTTATTTAAAAAAAAAAAAAAAAATTACAATGTAAGAACGAAACGATTATTTTTTTAATTAGAAAACATATGTACATCTATGAATTTGAGTAAATTTTAGGAATTCGGTATAATAGGGATGATATGTATTGTGTTAAGCGGTTTGAAGTTAACTTGGTGATAAAACCTTCTGAATAATCTAGTAAAAAAAAGAATACAAAAAACTTAGTATAATAAAAATAATCAATGTTTGTTTATGAAATATTTTAAATTTTATATTTGGATAATTGAGATGGTTACTTCGATCAAATGTTTGATAAGTTAAATCATTTCATAAATGAAGTGCTCATTTTTTTACGGTGCACCAGACATACTTGCAAAAGGTGATCAAATTATATAAACTAAAAAAGAATCCATTGATATACAATGTTCAACTCATTAACCTCGTTTTTAAAACTAAATTTTAATTAAAATCTGGTGAAAATACTCATTGCCTCGGGATATTTTTGCAAATTTGGTTCATTTACTTTGAATGTTTGAGAATTTCAGCAATTTAATTTGTGGATTTAAGTAGAAGCTTTGGCTGTCTCGAAGAAACATACAAAATAAATTTAACACATACAAAATAGTTGGATTAACAAATTATTTTTGAATTTAAAAACAATGAAATGTTTGAATATTTGTGAACACAGAGATATTTTTAATAGTTTTATTAAGTTAAATAAAATTTGAAAGTAACTACCAAGCAGTCGAATACAGAAACAATGAAAACCACAGACGTATCAGGAATACTATTTATTTTTTTCACTAATATTTTACACATTTTTCTTTGGATTATGAAATACCTTTGTCGAAGTTAGAATAAATTGGGCCTATATATTATATTATACGAACTATGTAAAACAAAGCACTATTTTACAATATTTTATCACGTCGAAAATAAATTGTTCTTATGATTTTTTTTTCAATAAAAGGCACCGTTTATACTGACTTGTATTAATATTCCCTGGTAAATATTTTAAACTATAAACAAATGAAATCTATAAGTATCATCTATTGCCAATTTCATATGAAAATCTTTTTTTTCAATAATTTCAATAGATGACTTCGAAGTCTATAATCAGAACAGGAATGAATATTATGTCTTTGTAACAAGTACATAATATACATACATCCTCATACATTATCCAAACTTAGCATGAATGCAATGCATTTCTAATACTTATAAGGAGATTTGCAAACTAAAAACAAAAAAAGCTTAATTATGTACATACTAATGACTGAATTGTGGTATTTTTAATTTATAAAAAGGGTGTGAAAATATAACATTTTATTATATGTATGAAAACAAATCATTTTTTCTAGAAAAAAAAAAGTTATTGTATTCGATGTAAAAGTTACCTATCTATTAAGACTGTGAAATGAATGTAGATATTTTTGTATCCGCATAAAGCACCAAAATTACGATTGTATAATAATCCTATTTGTAAAACTAATTATGCGCAGAACTCTTTTGTCAGACGTAGTTGTTCATTCATACCATCACGGCATATCCCACAATGTGGGGTAACCAGCGAAAGGTGTGTGGGACGTAGTTGTAAATTGTATAATTCTGTCATTAAGTCTGAAATTGATATTCTAAATGACGATTTTGCAGCTTTTAAAAGAAAACTTTATAATATTGTGTGAAAAGAATTCTTTTTAACTTATATGTGGATACGTATTAACTGTTTTCTTTTTTTTTTCATTTCTTGACTGGTTAATTGCTTATTTATTTTATTATTTATGTTTTTTATTAGGTAATGTTTTATTTCAATCTTGTTTATTCTTCCTCCTGCTACAACTAATGTTCTTTTTCTTCAATAAGTATTTTATTGTTAACCATTTATGGAAACTTTTCTGGTAAATTTGATTATTATTTTGTACCATTACAATTTATTAATAAAACTGTATGTTTCCTTGATAAATAAAAAAAAAAAACCATTTTATCATAGAAAAATATATGATTCTACATTAAATAAAGAAAGGTGATTCTTAAGATAGGCAGAATACGATTATTACAGAGTAAGTGGCTGGTTAGTTGTTGCCTCCAAAAATATTTTATAGGTATCTACTCGTTATGTTGTAACTATAGAATTGTCTTATACATTTGCCAAAAAAACTATATTTCAATTTTTTCATATGAAATGTTTATTGAAAAAAAAATGGTGTTTATTTAGCGAAAAATTGAAGTACCTAATGAATTAATTCCAAATTTAAATGTTATATAATCGACAGTTGCTAACTATTTAAACTGAAGTGAGATTAAATTATTTCTCATTAGGTTGAGTAGAATTTCAATTTTTATTCCGCCTACTTTAGTTCTTTTAAACTCGTGTACCTAAATTTCTTTTTCTTCAAAAAAAAAACGTCTTTGGATAAATAAAAAAAGTGAACAAAACGTGATCCAAATATTCAAATAAAAAAAGATTGGATAGTTTGAAATTCAAGGTTTTATTAAACTTGATCTAAACTTAATAAAGAAAATTTGAAAGGGAGACTTTTGTGAACTGAATAACAAAATAACAATAGAAAATATTATGTAAAATCTTTAGAACGGTCATGTAATAAAATATTTTATTTGATTTCCTCCATTGTATATTAGTTTTTTTTGTAGAGTACATATTATGTTTATCATCATCATCATCATCATCAGCCATTATTCGTCCAGTGCTGGACATATGTAGGCCTCCCCTTTCAACCTCCATGCTTCCCTATCCCTCGCCACCCTGTGCCATTGACCTCCTGCCACTCGTTTGATGTCGTCAGACCATCTCGTTTGCGGTCTGCCCGGGTTTCTGCGTCCAGTTCTCGCAGAAACCCGGTCTCTTCTTCTTATGTTTATACTATGTACCAAAATAATAAATATAAAAATATTGAATATAAGTTTTTCACTCCTCACTAACCCAAGGGGATATAGTGGGGAGTTACGATTTCGCAATTTTTATGGCTATTATTGCAGATTATTAACTAGTTTCATGCTGAAATTGTATTCTGAAAGGTTCATCACAATGTATCTGTGTGTGTGTATACTATGTGCTATGTGCTATGTGGTGTGTGTGTGGGTGTGTGTGTGTGTGTGTGTGTGTGTGTGTGTGTGTGTGTGTGTGTGTGTGAGGGTATGTGTGTGTGTGTGTGTGTGCGTGTGTGTGCGTGCATGCGTGCGTGCGTGCGTGCGTGCGTGGGAGTGTGCGTGACTGAGTGTTCATTTTACTTTATCGAATATAGATTAAAGTACCGATTCGATTCTATTAAAATTTTGCATATTTGTATATCTAATACTCACTTAAATCCCATTAGATTTTGAAGGATATCTAAATAGCGCCTTTCAATTTTTTTAAACGTCAAATATTTTTAAATGACAAACTTAAAATTTGAAATTTTTATTTTCAAATTGGTAAAAAGAGACATCACTCCCATAAAATGGCATTGAAGAATTATCGAATTTTCATAATAAAATATTTAAATTCAAAAATAATTCAAGAAACTCATTTCAAAAAAATGTTGAATATTTTCCATAAAAAAAATTGAATACTTTATGGAGTGACTTGTTAGTGAGGAGTTTAGCGGTGGCCATAACCCACTCTTTTTTAATGTTAAAACTATGAATGACATTTGAATCTTTTCAAAATATCACAACGCATTGAAACCCTCGTGAAATATTTCGTTCAATTGAAATATGTAAATCGTCTCGTTTTGATCCATTTGGCGTAAGTAGTTTCCTACTTAATTGTAATCTATATTTCACAATTGAAATAATTCAATTGATTCACATTTTGCATAGACATAAAATAAATATTATTTTTTATGAAATTTAGACCACTCACCTAATACAAATGCAAGCACCATTCTTGCAACATGCCTGCGGGCTTTGACTTGTGATATAGACTGTGTCCCGTGCAAGGCTCCTGGCAATTCCCTTGCACTGGCCTGCAGACGACGTGCCATCAGTATGTAGAAGCATGCTATTACCGACAATGGCAGCAAGAAGTATATCAGCGCTTTTGCAATCACATTACACCTAAGAAAACAAAATAATTAATTTAATTTTATTTTTATTTTTTATTTGTTTGGAAACTTAACAGCTATACATTTATAATACTTAATTTCAAATGAGAATACAAAATAAATAGCCAATTATAAAGTTTCACATATTTAAATTATTATAAATGTAAAGAAAATACCTAATAAGTACTTTCTTAAAAAGGATTTATTGTAGGTGTTCTAAATTCGAACACCTATGAAAACATGTGAAATGAATTTTGATAAAAATATTGTATTTTAATTTGACAATTGAATAAGAAACTTTAAATGTCGTTTCCTGTAAATAATTATAAATAATTAAATATTCAGTGCAACAACAAAGAGTTTCATTTGTCAAGCAAGATAAAAATAATACTAAGTTCCTTTATAAAACGACATTTTGTAGTTGAAAATGGAGAAATTATGTTTCGAATTTACCCTATTACCGGGTGATGAAAGTGATGAAAAATCAAATACTTTTTCAATTACTTCAATAACAACAACTGAAAATAAAGTGTATTCAATACCAGAAAAGCTACAATCATTTAATCATCATAAAGAAATAACCAAAACATCTACATATAATAAAATAAAAAATAGTTTAAAAAAAAGATACCAAGTTAGACGAGTTTGGATTAAAATGACAGAAAAACTAAAAAATACATACATAGATGAGGATGATAACTTACAATTTCAAGATCAATATCTAGAATAAATGAATCAAGAACAACATGTTACTGCATCTAAAAAAGGTACAGATACCAGTACATTAGAAATACTAATAGAGAAATTAGTAGAGAATACAAAACAAAATAAAGAACAAGATTCAAAACAAATATCAGAAAAATTCATGATTGAAAAGTTTACAACAAAAAATTCAAATGCAATACAATGGATAGATTTATTTGAAAAAGAATGTATTCGCTTAAAAATAACAAGAGATGAAAATAAAATAGAAATTTTAAGATTATTTATGGACAAAGCATGTATAGAATGGTACAGCTCAATGATTATGAAACTAACAATGAACTCAGAATGGTCAACTTGGAAAAATAAATTCTGTGAATCGTTTGCAAACAAGGGATGGAACCTAGTCACTCAATGTTATTTAAATACAAAGATGGTTTATTATTGGATTATGCCATAAGGAAAGAAAAACTTTTATTAGATATGAGAAGATCAATTGACACAGGTACTTTAGTAGATCTTATTGCAGCTGGATTACCAGAATTTGTACTTAATAAAATTGATAGAGAAAAATTAAAAGATACAGTGGATTTGTTTAATGAAGTTAGCAAGTATGAACATATGGTAAATAAAAAAAAAAGTCTGTATAATAAAACAAATGACCATAAAAAATTTAATATTGAAAATGAAGGACGTAACCCATGTAAAATTTGTGAAAAATTAAATAAAGGTACTCGTTATCATCTGGAAACTACATGCTGGTTTAAAAATAAAGATGATAAGGTAAAGAAAAATTTAATTAAACATGTAAACAATTTAGTGATAGAAGCCGAATTAAATGAAGCTGATCAAAAAAACGAATAGTAACACCATTAATAAAAGTCAAATTACGATTAAATGATGAATTAGAAATATATGGAATTTACGATACAGGATCAAATGTTTCTCTGATAAATTCAAAATTATTGAAATTAAAAGGAAAAAGAAACAGTTTGAATAAAGCTGAATTAATTACGATTAATGGTGTTAAAAAAGCTAGTGGTTTGACAACTTTAAAAATAAAAATATTTAAATTAGAAAAAAATGTAGATGTATATATTATTGATGAAGAAGACTTCAGATATGAATTTTTGATAGGATTAGATTTGATAAAAGAGTTCAAACTAATCCAAAATGAAGATTTAAAAATAACTCAGAAAGAGAGTCTAAATAATAAAAACAAAGTAGAAGAAATTTCTGCTGAAAATATAAATATAGTAGAAAAAATTTCTGCTGAAAATAAAGACAACGTAGAAGAAACTTCTACTTGTATCGAAAAAAAAAAATAATGAATTAAAAAGTATAGAAAATAACATAAACTATACCAAAAAATACAAAATAAATAATAATGAGAATGTAAAAAAGGAAGATATTGAAATAAAAATAAACCATTTAAATCAATATCAAAAATCTGAAATAAAAAGATTGATTTGCAAACATATATCAGTTTTTGCCAAAACTAAATACGATGTTGGCACCGTTGATGGATATGAAGCGAGGATAGACTTAACAGAAGACAAATATTGTAGTAAGAGACCTTACAGATGCACTGTAGAAAATAAAAAAGAGATAGAAGAACAAATATCAAAATTACTAGATAGAAAGCTGATAGAAAAATCCTACAGCCCATTTGCTGCACCTGTAACTTTGGCATTTAAAAAAGAGGAAAATAAAAAATCCAGACTGTGTATAGACTTCAGAGACTTAAATAAAATAGTAATGCCTCAAGCTCAACCATTTCCATTAATTGAAGACCTAATTATAAAAACGAGAAATTGTAATTACTTTTCAACCTTGGATATAAACTCTGCATTTTGGTCAATTCCTCTTCGAATCGAAGATAGGAAAAAAACAGGATTCGTGACACAAGAAGGACATTTCCAATGGACCTGTCTACCTTTTGGATTAAAGACATCTCCGGCAATTTTTCAGAGGATATTAAGTAATATATTGAGGAAACATAAACTTAATGATTTTACCGTTAATTATATAGATGACATTTTGATATTTTCTAAAACTTTTTCCGAACATTTAAACCATTTAACACAGTTATTGAAAGCTATAGAAACAGAAGGTTTCAAGTTAAAATTTACAAAATGCACATTTGCATCAGATCTAGTAAAATATCTTGGTCATATAATACAAAATAATTCTATTAGACCAGTTAAAGATAATTTAATTTCAATAAAAATTTTCCAATTCCAAAAACTCAAAAAAATGTCAGACAATTTCTAGGGAAAATCAATTTTTACCATGAATATATACAAAAGAGTGCAATAATACTAGATCCATTGCATAATTTACTCAGAAAAAATCAAAAGTTCGTTTGGTCTGATAAATGCCAAAAAGCATTTGAAATGATGAAAAACCTATTATGTTCCCAACCAGTTCTGGAAATTTTCGATCAAGATTTACCAATCAATATTTATACAGACGCTTCTTTAGAAGGTGTTGGAGCTATTTTAAAACAGACACAGCCTGATGGAAAAGAAAAACCAGTGGCTTATTTTTCAAAAAAATTGAATGAGGCACAAAAGAAAAAAAAGCAATATACTTAGAATGTTTGGCAATCAAAGAGGCAGTGAGATACTGGCAATAATGGTTGATAGGTAAATCGTTTACAGTTTATTCAGATCACAAGCCACTAGAAAACATGAATCTAAAATCTAGAACCGATGAAGAACTGGGTGATTTAGCATATTATTTATCCCAATATGAATTTAAAATAAAATAGGCTCCAGGAAAAAAAAATTTGGAAGCAGACTGTTTAAGCAGAAATCCAGTATTAAATCCGAATGAAAATACAGACGAACAGTTAAAAGTTGTGAACTTGATTAAACTGGAAGATATTCTAACAGATCAAAAAAATAATGAAAATATACAAAATAACAAAAGGAAATTTATTGAAAAACACAGTATATTCTTAAAAAAGGTCAGAAAAAAAGAAAAAAATATTTTATCAGAAGAATTAAGCATCAAACTGTTAAAAAACATACATGAAAACCTGTGACATATTGGAATTAGTCAAATGCAAAAGATGATTAGTCCACTCTATGTAGCCAAAAATTTGACTACAAATATAAAAAAAATTAGTAGAAGCTGTGAAATTTGTATTAAAAATAAATCAAGAGGACACAACAAATTTGGCTTGATGTCTCATCTAAGCCCAGCCACAAAGCCTTTCGAAATAATCTCTATAGATACAATTGGAGGTTTCGGAGGATCTCGATCGTCAAAAAAATATCTACATCTATTAGTAGATCACTTTTCAAGATATGCATTCAATCTAACATCAAAAACTCAGAGTGCAAATGATTCTATAAAACTAGTCATGAATGTAGGTATCAGAAACGGAGGATATTGGCATGCTTCTCACTGACCAGTACTCGGGAATTAATTCAAAAGAATTCAAGAAATTCTTAAATGACAGGAAAAAACCAATGGTTTTTACAGCAGTAAATGCACCATTCTCAAATGGACTAAACGAGAGGCTGAATCAAACATTGTGAACAAAATCAGATGCAAATCAAATGAAAAAGGAAAAAAGAGAGCTTGGACAACAGTAGCTCAAGAATGTGTAAATAAATATAATTAAACTAATCACTCAGTCACGGGATTTTCACCAACTTATCTTTTGTATGGTACAGATGTTACAATTTTACCGAATGAATTAAAACAACTAAAATCAAATAGTGACTGGATCATAGATAGAAAAACAGCACTTCAAAATACAATAAGATCACATAACTACAACAAAACATTATACGACAAAAATCGCATACAATATGAATTTAAGGTTGGAGACATGGTATATGTGGAAAATGGTAATAAACTAAACAGGAAGAAATTAGATGAACTGAAAATTGGACCATATAAGATCGTTAAAAAAATTTCAAACTCAATATATAAAATAGAAACAGGTCACAAAAAAACGGAATCCAATCTATTTCACATTACAAAACTTATTCCAGTTCCTACATTAGATGAAGAAGAAATATTAAAAACCGAGGAAGACGAATGAATTCAATGAAAATTTTGTTTCAAATTTTCTTTTCCAGGGGGGAGATGTAAAGAAAATACCTAATAAGTAATTTCTTAAAAAGGATTTATTGTAGGTGTTCTAAATTCGAACACCTATGAAAACATGTGAAATGAATTTTGATAAAAATATTGTATTTTAATTTGACAATTGAATAAGAAACTTTAAATGTCGTTTCCTGTAAATAATTATAAATAATTAAATATTCAGTGCAACAACAAAGAGTTTCATTTGTCAAGCAAGATAAAAATAATACTAAGTACCCTTATATACATTATTAATGTTGGGTAGTCATTGTTAGATGGTGAGTGTATGTGGGGGAAAGAGAAGGGTAATGGATATAGGAAAGCGTTGATAAGGAAGGGATGAATGTTTAAGGAAAGTAGGTTTGATTTTTAACCAGCAATATTACCAATAATAGCTAATAATTTAATAATAAAACCTGATGGGTTTGAATAAATATGTCAGGTAAACAACAAGATGATTTCATTTGGATATAATATCTCCTTTTATGTTAAGATATCTGAATGGTTTTTCTAGTTTTATTCAAACTTTTGAAATTCTATATTATAATTATTAAGATTATATGAGGGAAAGGACATCCAAAGTATTCATTGATATTTCCGACCAGCATTAATCAAATTTTCTAAGAGCATATCGTAGGCTGAAAAAATATTGTCCATTTTGATCGTCCTTAAAGGGTTGTAATCTGCAGCCCTTCAACGTTTGATTTAACTTAAACCGGAAAGGGGACGAAATCAAGCAGGTGAATAAATTCGAGTTGAGATTTTTGACAAAAATATATTTTTTGAATTGCCTCCAAAATATATTTTAATTTTAATTTTATTTGGAAAACAAACAGGATACAATGTTATAAGTATAAATATAATATGATGACTTAAACAGTAAGGTAAGTTCATTGTACCCCAATAATATGTTTTCACATAAGATATAAAGTGAACATGTATATTTGACTTATTAAGTAAGTTTAAAAGTAATTAATATAATACTTGTATGTAGCATGTATTAAGTATGTGGATATGTGTTATATATTAAAAAAAACATATTTTGTTATAAAAAGTGGGAACAGGAAATATGGAAAGGGAGAGGACGGACAGGGAGAGCAAATCTCATATACCTACATAATATGTAGAAATAATGTTGAAAAATACAAAACCACTATTCACTGCCACAAATTACACGCATTACCTCGTGGCGAAACTGATAATAGATGAGTCAAAAATATCAGCATGCATCGAAAATAATGCATTAAATCTACGACAGATGCGTGGGATCGTAGCATTCATCCGCAAATTGGTTCTACAGTGTGGAACATGTAAGATGTTTGACTGGCGAACTGACCTTCCCGGGACCCGAATATTCACAAAACTGACAAGCTCAGGCGAGTCCATAGCATCGTTCAAAATTTTATGAAGCATTAATTGGTCAAATAAGGTTCTTCTGGATTCTAGGGTATCATATTTGTGATATTTAATTGAATCACGATAGCTATCAAAGTTTAGTCGTAATTTGTAGTTTAAAAAGTTAAAAAATTTGCGTTTAATTCTCTCGATTCTAGCTATGTGGACGCCATAGAGGGGGGACCATATCTGTGTGCAGAATTCGAGTTGAGGACGTATATATGCTGAGTAGAGTGTATAAAAAGTTTTACTGTTTCTGAAAGGTTTTGATATTCTAATTATAAATCCAAGCATTTTGTTGGCTTTTGATATTACATGATTAATGTGTTGGATGAAATTTAATTTAGAATCTAATATAACTCCCAAATCACGGATATGATCTGCTTCCTTTATTTCCGAACTATTAAAAGTATAAGTATGGTTGATTTTATTAATATTTCGAGTAAAAGTTATTTTGTTACACTTAGCTATGTTGAGTACAAGTTTGTTTGATTGACAGTATGCAAATAATCTGTTAAGGTCTTGTTGTAGGTTATTACAGTCAGTTGTAGATTTAATAGTCAAGTAAATTTTCATATCATCGGCAAATGCAAGATAATGAGAAAAAATAAAACATTTATAAATATCATAGGTGTAGATATTAAAGAGTAAGGGGCCTAGGTGAGATCCTTGAGGGACCCCTGAGGGTGGATTGAAGAAATCAGATTTGAACCCTTCGACCAACACCGACTGCAATCTGTTCCTTTACTATTTTACTGTAGTTTCATTATATTTTAATTTAATTTAGAGTTTTAGTAAAAAACCTATTTTGGGGATTTTTATTAATAACTCGTAGGCTCGGGCAGATGTTGTTTTGCCACAGATCGCAATTTTTATAATAAACCTTATTTTCTCTAGATGCGTAATACAATGTAAATAGATTTGTTCACAACGTATAATCTATTGAAAGATTACACAACTAAAAATTATTTAAGTCCCTTTTTTCCTTTTAAAAATTCTTAGGGGGGTGTATGGTAATAAGTTATGTATATTTTTGGGTGGGAAATCTAAAAAATATTACAAAATTAATCGTTGAAAATATTTTTTTAGATCTCATTAACAGTGCCACCAATCGGGTCCAAAAATATTATAACTTCAATCATAAAAAAATAGAACATTTCAGTGAAATCTGCTACGTAAACATTGGATGTTTGTTTGCGTATATGCAATTAAATAAATATTTATTTCACAAACACATTGGTACAATAAGGTAAACAAGATGAAATAATAAATAATATTTCTGGCGCAATTCAGACACTATCACCTCATTTCATTGCTTACAAATAGACTAATTTCTCAATAGATGGCGTTACAAAAAAGTTTCTTCGTTACTTCATAGATGGCAATAGTACGATTCCTTATTTTCAGGTGAATTGTTATATATTATTCAAATATATAGAACTTTCAAAAATAATATTGAAAAGGGAACTCAATAAGAAGGCATAATTGGTGAACGTTGCGCAAGCGCATAAAGTGATCAAGTAAACCAGCCGATAACAGGTCGTTATCCCTGTAGGTGCCTTGAGCTCCTGGTTCTTCTATAATATCCCAACTTCGTCTCTATTGAGATGTTAAAATGTTTGTCAATAAAGATAAAAAAATATTAAAAATACAATTAGAGATCAGACGTATGAGGAACATCAAAAAACTTGTTTAAGTAAATTGAAGGTACCTAATCATGAAAAAGGTGAAAAGTGAAACTCGATGGATCCCAAGCACGATTTCTACATAATGATCAAAGTTGGAAAAGCAATTCTGGATAGAAATTATACTTTAACTCTGATAAAATTAATATGGAATTGTATGTATTGATCTACCAACAAATTATATTGGAGTTTGACACGATTCTGAAAACAACCTTGTTTTAAGTGCTACAATTATGCATTTATAAATACTAGTAAATCCCCGGCAAACTTCGTATTGCCCGTATAATTAAATATGGTCCTTCATTGCCACCCGTCACTTCAGTACCTCCCGTCCCTTCAGACCCTTCAGTACCACCAATCCCTTCAAGCCTTCAGTACGTCCCTTCAGTGCCTCCCGTCCCTTGAGACCCTTCAGTACCTCCTGTCCCTTCAGTACCACCCGTCCCTTTAGTACCTTCCGTCCCTACAGTACCTCCCGTCCCTTCAGTACCTCCCGTCCCTTCAGTACCTCCCGACCCTTCAGTACCACAATCTCTTCAAGCCCTCAGTTTTTTTTTAATTGTTTTCTTTTACAAATATGTTATATATGCATAATTTAACATTCATTTTTTTTATAATAAATTTTTTAAAAGTGCACCATTGTAGCCTACATCTTCTCAAAATGTCGCTCTTGATAGGTATTGCGGTACCCTACCCCCTGCTTCAGTTGATCCACTCCTAATGATACACCGTGTTTATTATACATATAGTTAGATAATAAACCTTTTCAGGATTATACCCATATTTTGGATCAAGGGTTAATATGTAAGGTTAAGAAGAAGACATCCTCCTTGACTTGGTAGGTATGTCAAATTCATTGCTTCCCTTAGGGTCTATGTATTTTTGGATGAAAAGCCTTGAACTGACCCAATATTGACCCAAAGTCGGTGATCAAAGGACATTTTCTCCAAACCAGGGATAGCACACATAACTTCCATCCTGTTTTAAAGTATATTTTTATACTATAGCAACAAACTAACAACATACCTAGTAATAATATAAATGAATTATGTACATCCCTAGCTAACGTTAAATGCGTAAAACAAATTACTATCATATAATCAAATATTTAAAAAAAGAATCTTTTTTACCTATATATGCATATGACAAAATCTTTGAGCACTAAAAATAATAATATAAATTTATTTATTTTATTTACTTATTGACAGATTAAATAAATACAGAAAAAAAAACTTTAAACTAGATGCAAAACTGCTTCATTACCTGTAAAGTAAGTGTATTTATAACATTTTATAAAACAACATAAAAAAGATATCTTACAATAAAAAATAATCTTCGAAAACAATACAATAAAACATGACATTGAAATATATATGCAGAAGAAAGAAGTTTTTAGTTTGTTTTGAAGTCTCCCTTTTTCAAGTAGCCACATTTCAAATATTTTAAATCTTATAAATGCCAATGGCAGTTTATTAGACCAACATGCGCAGTGCAATACATGAAAAAATCTTAGCCAAAATTTGGTATTCATTTTCGAAACTCTATAGCTACTCCACGTTTTGCTCTTGTGTCCTTTGTGTTTATTTTCATGAATTTTGATTCATCGCAAAGAAAAAGTTTGTATTACCTTCGAGACTTTATTTTCTTTTTAGTCGGTTTTCTATGAAAAATCAATAGGTATTCGTTTTGATATCAACTCATATTTCAAATAGAAAGATTATTTTTGAACTCTAGGCGTTATTTTCACCTTACGTAAAACATGTTTTAAATAAATTGGAAGCCTTATCAATAGAAAAAAAAATTCCTTATCAATAGTGTTAAATTGATAGGTATATAATAATTAAATTCATAAGAGTATAAAAAATGCAATTTTACCAACAAGAAAAAAATTGACGTAGGTAGGTAGGTACTTATCTGTTTTATTACTAAACAAGTACCAAAAAAACTTCATTCATTAATTCATTCATTCATCCCATTACGGCATATTCCACGATGTGGGGTAACCAGCGACAGGTGTGCGGGTGTGAAATACCTACGAAAAAATAAAACACGACACATCTATCTCTATACATCAGCCTCGTCTCACCTAAAAAGGCACATCCAGAATGGGTCATCTGGGGCACTACAACCCATCGGGTTTTAGCCTCCTGCAGTGTGCGGGTGTGAAATACCTACGAAAAAATAAAACACGACACATCTATCTCTATACATCAGCCTCGTCTCACCTAAAAAGGCACATCCAGAATGGGTCATCTGGGGCACTACAACCCATCGGGTTTTAGCCTCCTGCAGATTCCGACATCCAAGGCGGGTGGCGAATCTCATTTCTGAACTATTTGAGATGTTATTTTGTCCTTTTAATGTATTTTCGATTACCCGGCTTTTACGAAACACCCGAAAACAATGATTATAAAATAGAGTGGAAATACTATTCTTAGTCGGGACCTCACAGCAAAACTATTTTATTAATTTTATATGAACATAGTCAATTTTAATGTGGAGTTTTTTTTTCAAATCTATAATATAATAGTTTGCAATTTCTGAAGTAATTGATATTGCGAAGAAATCTTTTCCTACACCTACATAATATTTATTCATAAACATAATACAATGTTCAAAGAACAACAATATCACATGTCATGATAATATATGTTAAGGGTGCTTTCTTTATACTCAGGCCGAGAGGTCCAATCACATTTTGAATTCAAAATTCTCGACATAAGGGTTACTGTTTTTCTACCAATTTTTATATTATATCATACACATTTTAGTATAAAATGTCCCAAGGATATCAATGACTTCCGATATTTTATATCTAGTTTACACAATATGTCCTATTCTGATTTTTATAAATTTATCCGTTTGAATTTTAGTACATGAGAAATATAAAAAAGTTGCTTACATTTATACGGGACTCATTACGTCGCAGCGCTTATCAGATCCTTTAATCCACGGTCGCCCGTTGGTTACATACGTTTTTGTCCTCTGAAACTAATCAGAATAGGACATAATGGGATGGTTTGCCTACATGACAAGAATGATTGAAAAATGTCCTGCGGAAAACGAGATCTAAAAGGAAAAAAAATGGTTGCTCAACCATGTGAAGGACATCCTAAAAGACAGAAACTTAGTAAGCTGTAAAAATAAACGGACATGTAAAAGACGATGTATATATGCTAATGAGAAGATGGATACTTGCTTTTCGGTATTATTGTTCGGTAGCGTGAATACGAATCACCTGTCTTGATCTTTCCGCCATCTCTTCAACGTAACTGTTCTGTTCCGTTTCTACTATACGCCAACTAGTACTTGCTTGACGGTGACCTCGAACGCATGTCATTCGGAAAAGTTTATGTCGAGCTGAGTGCTCAATATCGCCGTGAATAATCTTTACAGGAAATATCATATGTGTAGTGCTGTGCCCCTGCATCGACAATGCATCTTTCGTCGGACTCGGTGAACGATCGAGAGAATTTCTTCCGTAAGGATAAGTGATTTCCTTTCTCGATCCATTTCTTCTTATTAAGTGATGAGTATTTTAGTTATTCAATAAGTAAATGACAAATGAAGATAAAATCTATTTCTTCTTTTGTATTTACATCGATCGTGGATCTGTTCTTCTTTTAAAAGTGGAATGCCGACGTCCATCTATCTTTTAGGCGGTCTTTCGGGAAATCGACGTCCCGGTGGTATATTGTTGGCCGCAATATATGAGATTAGCGAACGCTCCATCATGTTTGTGTCAACTCCACAAAATCTTCTTCTTGATTTGCTCCATCGCATGTCATCGATTTCACAGGTCTACCTAATATCCTCGTATCGCACTCTGATGCACGAAAAACCTTAATTTCTTAAACTCTCAGCAGATTTTTGGCTCTAGTCCTGTTGGCTCTTGTTTCTGCAGCGAATGTCATTATTTGCCTTATACATGTCATGATAAAATAATTTTGCTTTCAATTCTCATACGTTTATTTTTCCAAAAGCCATTTCAGAGACATCCAGATAACTCATCAGCTTTGTCGGTTTGTTCTCTTACTTCAGATCATTGTGGCTCTAAATCTCCATACCCAGGTATTTGAATATCATAAATATTATTATGATAAAAATGAAATTTATGATAAAATTTGACTAATAAAAATATGAATCTAGAGATAAGTCTATGTAAGATTTATGTAACAATAAGTTGAAGTATACCATAAACGAAAATTATTCAACGTAAGATGTAAAATAGTGTCATGTTCCACCAATGACATTATTATTTTATTGATTTGTGTTTTACGCCTACTCACTCGTCTGTGGTGATATTAGGTAACTGGTTTAGGGTGAGATTAATTTAAAAATCGATGATAGTATCAAAAAGCAGTTAAAATAACATCGTGAGCAGATAAATTATCATGATGAAAAATATCGCCTTCAGCCAGAAAATAGGATAAATCCATTTATCAAAACAATAAATTACTGTATTTCTTGGAATTTGGTCATTCCCTTGAAGATTTCGTTCTTTGTATAAAAATCTAAACCCCTTGAGAAAAAAATATGTGTTATCGGATATATTACCTACCACTTACCTCGTTTGGAATCAGACGATAACGTGTTAAGGATTAAGGGGTTAATGGATTATTGAAACACAAGATGGTCATAAAAGAAAAAATAAATAAAGTTGAAAATTTAACCTTAATGTGGTTATTACTGCCACGACACCCTCCCTAAAATGATAACGACACTTTGTAACACCGAGTGACGTCAGAGAAAAATGTGCAGAGCTTTGAGAATTTTAAACCGGATATTAAACCATCCGGAAGATAAATATTTTATTCAGAATATAATCTGATAACATTTGGTGTCTGTCTGTGCATAGAAATAAATGTATTTATAATTTTGAAAAACTCATTTAAAGTATCCGAGAAAATACTAAGGATGAATACTTTAATAATTCAGATATTTTAATTATTATTTTTTAAACACTCTTTGGAGATTTTTTTTATCGAACAATTAAACGATACCTACTCTTTTTTTATAACAATCATACGATTTCCTCTATCTTCGTGGCTCAGTTGGTTAGATATGTAACTTCAAAGGTATCGAGTGCGATTTTTTTTTATTTTGTTCTATTCGTGGTATGCACATTGAATTTTTATATGGAGATTGAAATAATATTTATTTATTTATTTTATCAACGGCGTTTGCCATTGACATGAAGTATTCAAAAGAAACAAAATATTATAGTACATAATGTGCGAAAATACACAAAGAAAACAAACATACCTATCCAATTTATAAACAATGAAAATAAAGCAAGAAGAAATATAAAGAAAAACTTATACAAGATTAAATAATTAAAAATCGCCGAGAGACGTGCTCGCTGGATTGGTCACATCTTGCGCCACGATGGAGGGAATGGTTGAGGGGACAAACCACAGGGGGCGCCCCGGACGGGAGTATCTGGCCCAGGTGTGCAAGGATATGAACTGCGCCACATATGTTGAGCTGAAGAGGGCTGCAGAGGATAGAGAGAAGTGGAAAGCGAGATCTAGACTTCTTCTGCAAACCAATCCGCAAGATTGAGACTTTTGATGATGATAAAAATACATTCAAAGAAAATTTAACCAAAACAATAATCAGAATAACCAATGAAAGTATAGGATATGGAGAATTTTTATATGGTTTGTTGATGAGAGTTTGTTGATGGTTTGCATTATCAGTTACGGTATTTATATATGAGAATATATCTTACTGAACAATACAAAATGAAACTTTTTGCGCAATTACAATAATCTTGAATCATTCAAAGGCGCTTTAT
The DNA here is from genome assembly GCA_963576475.1 of Molanna angustata. Classification (NCBI taxonomy): domain Eukaryota; kingdom Metazoa; phylum Arthropoda; class Insecta; order Trichoptera; family Molannidae; genus Molanna; species Molanna angustata. The sequence continues at coordinate 12,756,554 of OY754964.1, forward strand.
TAATTCATTTCATTTTTATTCTTTACGAATTTCTTCTATATAAGTGAATACATTCTGTTCGGCTGTTAAAGATCCAGCCTAACCATATTCCATCCTTGGCTTATTATCACCACTCTGAGACCAGACGTCACCCACCGCCGCCCAGAGAAGAAATTAGTTGCAATTTTTCACTAGTGTCAGACACGTTGTTATTCGCCTTTCATATTTTCAATAAAAACTTTAACATTTACCACTAAGTGTTGTGTACCATTTCAAGAAGAATTAAGAAGCTCTGGTCGAGAAAAACGGAAGGCAACATCCTGTGCATCGCCGAGAACCTGGGTAAGTCGATCTTAGTTCCTGGTGATAAATTACTCTTGTCCTATCCCAATCCGACCAATTCCTTCAAAATATACAGTCTACTTACCAATTTTCATTTCGCCAGGCCCACAACACATTCCAATCATTATTTGTTACATTTATTTTTTTAGCAATGTAGACTGTATAGATTATGTTCAAAGTATACAAATTTTAAAAATGAAAATATATAGAAATATTTCGATGGAAGTGTTTGACTAGGTATGTATTTCATATGAAGACCCTTCCAGACATCTAAGACGCCAAATTCCTCAAAAAAATTGATTGGATGGAAATTGGAAAGGACTTCTGCGAATATAATCTTTAAACATATTGTATCTTCACACAAAAACGATCGGGGAAAATTTTCTGTATTTCACTTCAACCAATTCAGGGCTGTATTCAGGTTCAACGCTCGACGTCGGGCGTCGAATGTACCTAAAGTAGCAGATTATAGCGTTTTTCACATCAATCTCACTGAACGCTTTTGAGCGGCGTTTCAATCTGAACGCTGCATCGGGCGTTTTAAATGTCAAATGTTATTTATCATACATGTTATATTTTTATCAAATGACCAATTGGGCAGTGGTGTTAATAATGATCTCTGACCTTTTACTGGAAAATTTGAATGATATTTTTTTTAAATTAACCTCTTTGTGAATGCATATTGTATAAGATGTCATCTGACATAATACAGGGTGTCTCAAAATAAAATATATATTTAGTGGATAGACCAAAAAAAGTAAGCCATGTATTGAAGTACACAATTTGGGAATTTATTTCTTAAAAATTATATCTTCCAAATGTAGACCCTCGCGTTCGCAGCACTCATTTAATCTAACAGTAAAATTACTTATGACGGCTCGGCAGGTGGACTCAGTGATGGTTACCATTTCGTGACGGATATTTTCTTTCAAATTCGCCAGGGAAGTCGGTTTACTGGCGTAAACTTTAGATTTAAGATAACCACATAGGAAAAGTCCATAGGGGTTAAATCAGGACTGCGTGGAGGCCAATTTATGTCATCTCTCCTGGAGATCAATTTGCCTGAGAAAATTTCACGAACTCGTAGCAGATGTGTATTGGACGTGTGTGACGTTGCTCAGTCCTGCTGGAACCATGTTTTTAGATTTGCAGTTCAGGCACCACGAAGTCGTCTAACATCTCCACATAATACTCTGAATTCAAATATAAACTTGCTTGAAAAACATGTCACCACCCACTCCGTTATATCTAAGACTGTGGGTGCTCTTAGTAAGATACGCCACAATCACAGGCCCGGTAATGATAACGTCGTGAACAGGACATTACAAATATTACATATAAAACAAAAAAAAAATTATAAAAAGGGAGAATTTAGATGGAATTATCGAAGCCAAGAATAATGAAGTTATGACCTTACAGGCTTCCTTACCATATGTTTTTCTGGATGTCTTCCGTGGGCTTTTGAGTGTCTACATACGTAGAATATGACAAGTTAAAAAAAAAACATAGAGGTTCCACAGGAACTCAGGCTGCTTAAAAGACTCCTTTTCTTTTATTATCCTTTTGGTTATTTTAGTTTTAACCCTTCAAACAGATTTTAATTAAATTAAAAGAGATCCTGTGAGGCAGGATTCAGAAAGGAACATAAAAACAAAATAAATAGGGGCAAGGATTTTCTCCTGCTTAAAACGTCAAAGAAAAGAGCGCTTAGACACGTATAATTCTCTGTATTTTTCTATGAATACATAACATGGAAATCAATGAGCGTGGAAATGTAAAACTATAAATAACACAAACAGATCAACAAATAGGTACTTATCAAAACCAAAATAAAATATTAATTATTTGGGTCAACCCTGAACACATACAAATTAACTTCCAATTGAAAAGAGTAATCAATAGAACAACTTCAGAATCTAAAATAAGCCAAAATTAAATATGTGATAGGATAACTCTGTATATATAAAATTCAACTTCTACTTGAAATGAGTAATCCATAATACTTTCAGAATTTAAAAATAAACAAAGTTAAATTTGTGTTAGGATAACTCTGAATATATAAAATTTAACTTCCAAATGAAGTGAGTAATCAAAAATAATTTCGGAATTTAGAAATAAACAAAGTTAAAACTGAGTTAGGATAACTCCGAATTTATAAAATCAACTTCCAATTGAAGTGAATAATTAAAAATAATTTCAGAATTTAGAAATAATCAAAGTTAAATCTGGGTTAGGATAACTCCGAATATATAAAATGTAACTTTAAATTGAAATGAGTAATTAAAAATAATTTCAAAATTTAAAATAAAACAAAGTTAAATTTGTGTTAGGATAACTCTGAATATATAAAATTTAACTTCCAAATGAAATGAGTAATCAAAAATAATTTCGGAATTTAGAAATAAACAAAGTTAAATCTGAGTTAGGATAACTCTGAATATATAAAAATTAACTTTAATTGAAATGAGTAATTAAAAATAATTACAGAATCTAGAAATAGACAAAGTTAAATCTGGGTTAGGATAACTCCGAATATATAAAATTTTAACTTTAAATTGAAATGAGTAATTAAAAATGATTTCAAAATTTAAAAATAAAAAAAAACAAAGTTAAATCTGTGTAAGGATAACTCCGATTATATAAAAATTAACTTTAATTGAAATGAGTAATCAAAAATAATTTCAGAATTTAAAATAAAACAATGTAAAATCTGAGTTAGGATAACTCTGAATATATAAAATTTAATTTATATATGTAATAACCACTTATGTATGAAAGTACTCGTGAAAAAAAATAACAATAACAGGACAGACAATTGATCTGTCTTTTAAAAGGAGAAGATAAATTTATGTAGAAATCACTCAATTAAGATCATCAAATAAAAGGAATAAATATGAAATAGAAATCTTTCGAATAAAATTCATCACATAAAACAAATTTAAAAAAAAAGTATATGTTTATCTTTCACTTAAAGTCATCGAATAAAAATAAAATTTATAAAAAAATCCTTTAATTAAGAACATCGCATAAAGATAAATTCCAAGAGATAAAGACAACAAAATTTGAGGTATCTTTGGCTTCAGACTGACAAGAAAAATGCACTAAATATATGAGGCGTATTGGATTTAAATAAATATTCACACTGAAACAAAATATCACCAGAATGTAACTTTTCTACTTAGTAAACATTCAATTTCATAGGTAAGGTTCCCAATTAAAATTCACAGTTTCCTTGCGTAGAATAATCCAGGATAGAAAGAAAAAATATCAACTCAAGGTTCGGTTGAACATTGACTTGGCAACACTGCATCCCCTTCTAGAACATTACACTCTCAAGCAAGAAATACGGTAGAATTGTTTGGACCTCTAAGATGGTTACTTTAATTTGTAATCAACTCCTACCTGGTTATTATAGTCAGTCAGATGGTTTTTCCTGGTTATTATAGTCAGTCAGATGGTTTTTCCTTCAACACAATTCACGCTAGGGAACTTGTGTCACAAATCAGACAAGGAGAAAGGTTGTAGTAATTTACACAGTGTATTAACTACGAAAAAGGTTCCATAATAGACACATGCCACGAATAACGAATTTTCACTTTAATGTTAAATAATTCAAATAACACTCGTTATTGTTATTTAAAAAAAAAATGTAGAAACCAATGATTTTTATTTTTATATTGTTTTTTTCCCGTTTAAGACTTCTCTCAATTAAAAAAAACCGGCGGCAAACAAAAAAAATATATATATTTTATTATTTTATTTTTCCTTTATTCAAGCGAAAATATTATATTATTTCTTCTTTGTATTAACTGTTTTTAGAGTTCGAATCACAAAAAAATCACTTGTTCAACAAAATACCTAAACATCATATGGTCCTTATAGAAAAATCACTTGGTGTACACGCTTGGTAGTCAATTATTTTAAAATTTATTATTGCGTTTTCTTTCTTTTATGTATTTTTTTATTTTCCTTTAAATAAAGTAGAAGTGTCTCAATCACATAAAGTTTAAAACTTAGCTATAACTATCCACTTTAGAGTTCTTTGGAAAGTATAAGGTAAGCTAATTTGTCGTATAGATTTATTTTGCATACGCGGCCGTCGGACCGAAAGACTTCTAACCAAACGCGATAATTACAAGTCCCTCTTCAATTTTAATCGTTCATTTCTTGTTTTTGTTCCTAATGAACAGTCTATACACAAGATTTTCTAAAATTCACCAATGTTCAATTTTATATTTTGTTTTCCTTAAAAGGAGTCTTTGCACAAGATATTTAAAATTCACCAATGTTTAATTTATATTTTGTTTTCCTTAAAAGGAGTCTTTGCACAAGATTTTTAAAATTCACCAATGTTTAATTTATAAAGTTCCTCTCGTCGGCAAAGTAAATTAATGTTTAAATTTCAAGTTTTCTTCTCCCGTCGGCAAAGTAAATTAATGTTTTTAAATTTCAAGTTTTCTTCTCCCGTCGGCAAAGTAAATTAATGTTTTAAATTTCAAGTTTTCTTCTCTAACGAATTAACAAAACAAGAATAAAAATAACACATTAAATAAAATTATTTAAAAAACAAAGAATTATACTCGTCGCTTTTATTTTATTTTATTTTTTTAAATTTTCTCATTCTAATCTAAATATGCTTTTATATTAATACCACCCTCCAACGGTTGTAAAACAACCGCTGGAGGCGATCGCGAACTATATTCAAAAGACTTTTATTTTTTTTTTACATCTAAAAATAGGATAATTCCCTTCGATCGATAAACTATGACTGAAGCGAAATCACCTCTCCGGAAATTAAAGTCGAGAATTTGGACGCGCCTCCTGTGACACCATTGGTTCAAAAATAACCAATTACAATCTAATTAAGGCATGTCCGAAATCCAGGACATAACCTACCTCAAGGGAGGCCATCTTTGTGAAATGCAGTAACCATTAGATCAATATTACGAGGAAAAAATACAAAATATTTCTTAATTAAAACTTGAACAAACACGACTAGATGACACCAATCTTTCATAAATCACAATAGTATACTAATCTTTTATCATTGTTAAACTTTTTCATAACTATGTTGTGCCAAAATTTCTACATTAATTGTGTCCTTATCAAGTATTTTTGCCACTTTTCAATAATGTTGTTAACGGTAATGAGATAGTTATATACAATGATTTAAAATGACATTCATAAACAGTCATAATCCGCAAATCCATGCTTCAATTTTCTTTACAATAGGATGTACCAACAGAATCCGAGCAATGTATTTAATATGGACACCCTCACGAGCGGGGACATCACACTCCAGGGCCTCTTTAACACTGTCGAAAACGGCCGAAGACTGTCGAAGATTACCGAACTGGGGACATCAAGCATAGGGCCTCCCTTACACGCGTCAATCGGATTAACCTTGGACGACAAAGAGGGATTTATAGAGAAGCATGCATCCGACAAGGATAGCGATAACATGTGTCATTTTTAATTACTAACTGCGTAATATACGAGCTGTCAATCAAACTTGTGCTAAAAATAGATTCACCGTTTCGGGCGGAACAGTCAATATTGGGTACCACCCACAAATTCGTATACGAATGTATACCGTTTCCGTCGGCAATTATTCAAATATGAAATCAAATAATAGGTATTAAATAACTTTTACTCTTGAATTTTGTTCGATGACTTAATAGGTTGAATCAAAAGAGGATTTATTCTAGATTAATAATAAATCAACAGATAGAATTAAAAATTATCTTTAACAAGTATTAATTATGCTACAAAACTCTATGTCGCAATCTGTCATGCGACAAACAAAATCTTCTTTCATCCATCTTTCCTACCCCTTAATCTCCAATCAAAATCCTTTTTTATTATTTATTTACATTGTATACTTTTATTTTGATAAGCTCTTCATCTTTTTTGTTCTATGTTTTTTCTTTTTTCTCATTTACCTATTTTATTCTATTGTTGATTATATTTTTTAATTTGTGGATAGTAGTTTTGGCGCATGTTTTTTTTAATGTTTTGTATATTTTTCTTTTTTGATCGCTGTTTCTGTCCCAGGTAAATAAATAAATAAATAAAATATTGCAATAAAATACCTACTTAAAAACGTTTTATACAACAAAGAAACGAGTGGAATAAAGTATTAGAATTTTATGTAGAAAATTTTCAGTATTTTCATGAAATGAGTTTGTTTAATTATATATGATGTAAATATTTTTTAATGAAAACTTGATAATAGGCGTGATGACAGTAAGAAAAAATCATTGAAATTATGATTTTATAAAATAAAATATGTTATAAAGATTTGAAAAAATATATTTATTTTCATTTTAAAAGAGCGAATAATATTAATATTATTAAAATAAAAATACAAAATATGTTTGTCCGCCATTTTATGTAAAACACCAATCAGAGCGCATGACGTCACCATATTGTTACTGTCAATTGTGTTTGTTACTGTCAACTGTAGTGTTGTTCGAAATGGCTATTTTTTTCATAACATGCTATATGGAATATGCTGCTTATTTTTAACATGCTATTTTTATTTATTGATTTATTTGGTTTATTTGGGACAATAAACCAAATAATATCGCTATCCGCTCTATTGAATCGTTGACGCATCTGTTATAACACGCACCGAGTATTGTAACGTGGTGGAGAATATTTAACGTTTCAGAAATAAATAACTTGGTGGCTTTCATTGCTTGATTATAAAATAAAATGATGTTATTATATTGTTTGTGGGAGTTGTACAGTGTTACATGAGGTTGAAATGGAAATACACAATGTATTATGATGAATCTAATATACATATGGGATAATTGTTATGATTCATATACATATTATGATTAATATATTAAAAAAAAAAATAGAATGTTATGTAATGTGATGACTGTAAGAAAAAATCATTGAAATTATGATTTTAAAAAATAAAATAGGTTATAAAGATTTAAAAAATGTACTTATTTTCATTTTAAAGGAGTGAATAATAATATTATAAATATAAAAATACAAAATGTGTTAGTCCGCCATTTTATGAGAAAAAACAATCAGAGCGCACGACGTCATAGTATGGTCGCGTCAATTCTTCTGATAGTCTTCAATACAATATACGCATTAATTGTCGGTCTGGACAATGTTTATTTTGGTGTTTTTGATATATTAATATTTTAATTAGGTACTTAAAACTAAAACAAAACAATAAAATAGCAATGGAACAAGGATTCATCAAAGCAAATAGTTTCAATTTACCTAGATACTCGCCTACCTATCGGGGGATACTATGGGCTGGTATTACAGTGTCAGTTTAAGAGCTAAACTCAAGTTTCACAAAAATATAGCGTATTACAGTGTCCGTTTAGGCCTAATCTTCCCTCAAATATGTCACTAAAACGACAAATATTTAACTCAACGTTTCTGGCAGATTAAGTACTTAACTGTGAGTCAACTGTCATTTGCTAGGCAACTCGTGTAGTTTCAGTTTCTATCACTAGAGGCGTTAGGCAACGTGTGTAGTTTCAGTGTTGTATTACTAAAGGCGTTAGTTGTATCGACGGTGGCGCCACACAACAAAACAAACTGACAGCCGTATTGAACATGGGCATTTAAAAGCATTATTTTGGTGAAAAAAATTAAATTTACCATGTTGGATAATAAAACAATGGTATTTAAAGTCGTAGCGTCCCGTTTTGTATTTCGTATTATTTGAGGTTATTTAAATTTGACAGATAATAACCACAGAAAAAGTGAAATATGTCTATAATTGAAGATTTAGTAACTGACATGTTATATTGCACTGTAATACGGAAATGGATTCAATCTCCCCTTAACATTAATCTTGAGTTTAACAAACTCAATGAGTTGAGGGCCGACTGTAATATCGGGCCTAAGTTTATTGTATTTTGTATGTAACTTAGTTCTTATTGAATAAATAAATAAATAATGAACGCTCGCAACGTATGGTAAACTAATTTAGTTTTAGTATTCTACAATTTTGTCACGCGATGGTGAGCTGACGAACGTTCGACATGTTATGATGCTGGTCACTGCCAAACTAAACTAGCAAGCTATATTTTTTTCATGCAATGAAGCGATTCGCGAAACGACGGCGATTACGCGAAGCATGCGTTTTAAAACATCGTTACAATTTTAGCAGCATACGAATTATTACATAGCGCTCGTTATTTGTATTGTGTTAATAACAAGCTATATTTATCTGCTATCGTTATTTTTAGCAATAGCAGCCATAGTAGTTGACCACTTTTGAATTGATTATAAATACACAAATCGTCCTAGAATACATATATTACATATAGTAGTGATATGCAGTTTACAATATCGTGACGTCACCGTCAGGGTCGGCAGCCGCCATGATACTACAAGCGTTTTTTGGCGTAAATGTCAAATTTGATTTTAAAATGGCGATTTTTGCTACTAAACCTTTATTTTATGTAGAAATGTATATATATTTGAAAACAGTGAATGCGTAAAAACATCGTGAGATAGTTTTTCAAAATTAGTCATCATGCCTATTCTTCAGGGCCATTTTATGTAAGTGATGTGCCTTTTTAGCAATGTGAAAAAAAGTTTTTAATATATCTGAACTAAATTTTAAGTCACTTTGAAAAATTTCACAGTTAAAAAAAAATCTTTTCATAAAATAAAATTGTTCTCTATATATAAGAAGCAATTATTAAAAAAATACTCATCTTTGTATAATTTGACTTTAAAATCAAAAATGTTTCGTGTCAGATAATGAGGAAAAAAATGAGAATTTAACGAAGTAAATAAAATTCACGTCCAACAGATAGTTAACATAATAATATAACGGACGCGTATGTTTGAATTTACAACATGGACAGTTTTTGAAAGTCAGCAAATACATATATCATTATTCATGGTCTAGAAACCTGATAGAACGTATAACTCTTCCCGAATAACTGCAAAATCGGATATTAATATACCTTCCTTCATACATACACCACGAGTATATTTTTATTATATTTGTCAGTTGCTTTCATTTATACCCAATTTTATTATAATTATGGAGTTTTTTAATCATAGGTACCTACTATGTATTTGCTCCTAATAACCTATGTATGTACTGAACAATTGCCATCTAATAATTTTCAATGTTATTTTGATCTCCTTAATAAAGTGATAATGCTAGAGAATTAGTGATTTTTCGGGTCCTTATTGCTCCACAAAATAATTTAATCAAGTGACTTTAAATACTGTTTTAGAAATCGATTGTTATTGGAAATAATTGAAATGATTACAATAATTACTATTTTGAGAATGTAAGTAAATTAATATAAATTCAATATTTTAATAAATGAAAAAAAACAAGTTGCCACAGCGGGATTTTTGGCTCAGCAGTCAGATATCTAACCACTGAGCTACAAAAGTCGACGATAATCTATGTTTTTTTTTTTATCAAACTTTCTTAATCATTTTTCTGTATATTGTGTAAATCCACAATCAACCACAGTAAATAAATATTAATACCTAATTACTAGAATCGAATTAAAACCTTTTACTTTTGATTAATTCCAAAATAAATAAATAATTATTAAAATAATATTGGTGGCCACTTTATTATATGATTTTGGAATTCATGTATTGGATAATGAAATAAATAAATGCTTTTTGATTTGGCATACATTTTTATTTCAACCATTATTAAAATTTTGCATATTTGCAAAACAAATTTAAAATAAAGGACCCTACAAGGGAACCTTATACAATTATGATTTTTATCATTTAACCAATTTTCGAAATACACAAAATGTTTTTGAATTTAAAACAATAAAAGGTTACCTCTTCAACGGATTTCCCGAAACGTTAGTGATGGACAATAATACTACTCGAAGTTTTGGTCTTGGTACAAAATATAACTAGGTATATTTTTTCAAATACAAATATTACTTTCAACTGTATAAATGTGTATAACTTATTATATCAGATTTTTACTAGCGACTTGAAATAAATTCAATAAATAATCGAATAGGGATATTTTCTTTGTGGAACATTATAATAAAATTAACTTTTTTTCCAAAACTATGATTAAAATAAGTTTTTTGTTAATCGTTCTATTGGTTTTGAACAAAACTGCTTCTTTAATGTGTAAATTAACACATAAGTAATTTGTAAATCCGCTTGACGAGGAAGTTTCAGCTACAAAATCAATAACAGATTTACAAAAAAAGGGTTATACCAACAAATTTACAAGAAATGTGGGAAATTTAAAAAAAATAACGCTTATGAAAAAACGCTTGAATATGTAAATGCGAGACTAACACAAAAGCTAACTAACACAAGACCGATATCTTTACTCTCAAGGTATGATTCTTACTCATCACTAGTTCAAAACTACTTTGCAATAATCCTCCTATTTGCCGTGTTTTTTTCTGTATATTGGGATGCCACACGAATATTTTTATAAGGATTATTATACACGAGATAAAAATATAGGTACCTACATATATTGGACTGGAGAGGATTATTTGGTTTGCGAAATACGCAACGTGCCAATTAACATCAGACATTTAATATTCTTCCGAAATATTTTACGGTACCATTTTACCAGATTAGCATAAACAATTTTTGAATTTGAAAGGTAAATGATTATTCGCTATTATAATATTCACTTTCAACGAATGAGAATTCAAATATTCATTTCCTTTATAGAGAAGTATGTTGTTATCTGTTGATTGTTTGAAATAGGAATATTGTTTTTCATTTTGAATTATCATTTAACTGTCATTCAAGAAGTCTGTGTGTTATTTTATGAACCTTCTTAAATAATCATCAAGAAAAATTCTAAAAAATTATTTAACAAAAATTTTGAAAAATACGAAGTTACGCCTTTGCAACAAATAAGTACTATTGGGAAATATTTTGATACTGGTTTTTAGATTATATAATTTGAGACAAGGCGTAACTTTTATGATAGATTGTGTGTAACAGATGTTTTGCTATAAGGATCGATAAGTTCTTTGGTATTATCGATAATAATTTATTGTTTTAATGGGTCCGTTTGCCATTATTGCGTTATTTATTATCGAAAGTGTTATTTCTTATTGAATAAAAGCAATTAAATATTTACTTTATTAGTTCGGGTATTGCTTAATTAAACACTTATTCATAATCGAATATTATACAAACGATATTTTTTTTAAATATAAAATAATGAATATGTCCTTGTTCCAAGTGCATACATAATATACATCTTCATACATTCCCTTAACTAAGCATAAATGCTTGTGCAATAGGTGGGTGAACGAAACGTTAACATTTCAATAATACGTACGGAAAGTCAAAATTGTTTAGGTTTTATTAAATTTATTGATATATATTTTATTAAAATTTGCGAATCAATTCACCTGTCAAGAGATTAAGAAGGAACAAATTTATAAATCAAAACGATTTCATGAATACGTACCCCATAAAAGACACGGATTGATAGCATTTTCATTTAAATAAACCTACCCATAAGGCACCGGCTTAGAATAGTGCTTCCACTCTTTTCTATAGTCATCGTTTTCGGGTATCCTGTAAGAGCCGGGAAAACTAAAATAGGTACAAGAGGCAACAATTGAAAATCTCACATAGTTCAGCAACTCATTCTGAATGTAGTGCATTTTTAAGTGAGACAAGACTGGTGTGTGGAGACCCGAATACCTGTCGCTGGTTAGCCCACATTGTGCGATATACCGTGATGGTATGAATTAACAAAATGTTATACCAGTAAAAAAAAACTCCAATTAGTAATTTATTAAAAGCATGATGGTAGATTATATAGCCCGCCAGTGTACTAATTATATATACAGAAAGATTCAAATAAATAAATAAATTATCTCAGTTCAATACCACTATACATATTTCCGAATTGTTTAAGTATCTTTCTACTTTAAAGATACATTAGTTGAATTCAAATATGTTCTCCAATGTTCCTATTTATTACACAGTGTGTAAAGTTGTCAAAATATTTCGAATAATCGCTGACTTCAAGGTAAGTACATATCTATAGAATACTTTTTTTGAATTTCAAGACTCTCTTAAATTATGTACATTTCATTCATTGTTTCTTAATTGTGTTTTGAGCAATTTTTATTTATTGTTGTAATTTTTTTCTCTCTCTGTTTTTTTTTATTATTATACTTACTAATGTGGTGAGGTTCAATTAATAGCGAAAAATATTCAACAACGCGGCAACACTCACTGATGGAACCTTCTGGATCAATCGTAAAAATATATAGGTATACTATTTTTTCCGTTGCCCCGCCATTGCTCTCTCGAAGTGTCAAACGTACCTACGTGTCAATGGTGTCAATCGATATTTATCAGCCGTGTGAAAATATAAAAGTATTATAAATTAATTCTTCTTCTTCTTCTTTCTCAGCCATCTCTCCACTGCTGGATGTAGGCCTCTTCTAATAGCTTCCACTCGTCTTTTTTCTGGGCTTTTCGAACCCATCCGCTTCCAGCGACAGGGACAATATCATCGGCCCACCTTTTCTGGGGCCGGCCTATTCCCCTTTTCATATCCCATGGTCTCCAATTTAGAATTCTGGGTGCCCATCTGTCCGTACCCTGTCTGGCAACATGACCTGCCCATTGCCATTTAAGTTTTGCAACTCGATCCATGACATCAACAACTTTTGTCTGGCGTCTGATTTCTTCATTTCTAATTTTGTCTCTTAGACTTACGCCTATCATTTGCCTTTCCATGGATCTCTGAGTGCATTTTAGCTTATGTATGGTCCTCGCAGTTAGCGTGATAGTTTCCAGACCATACGTAAGCACAGGCAGGATACATGTTTCAAAAACTTTTCTTTTCAGACATGTGGGAATATCTCTGTTTTTCAGGACATGTTTAAGTTTTCCAAAGTAAATAAATTAATTACCAGTTGTTATTTGTTGATAAAAGTAAAGATTTAATGTAAGTTATTCTTTCATTCAATTGTACCGAAACATCCCTTTGTATTCTGATGAAAGTATATTTAGAGGAAGTTGTTATTTGAAATATTGAATCAATTATTGAACATGCTTTTTATAACCTTCATATAGTCAATTATTATTTATAATCTAATTAATGAACAATCCTCTAAATAATTATACTTTTATATTTTCACACGGCTGATAAATATCGATTGACACGTACGTTTGACACTTCGAGAGAGCAACGGCGGGGCAACGGAAAAAATAGTATATATATTTTTACGATTGATCCAGAAGGTTCCATCAGTGAGTGTTGCCGCGTTGTTGAATATTTTTCGCTATTTATTGAACCTCACCACATATTTCAAGTATTACTAATATTTTATATAAACTAATATTTTTGATATTGTTTTATTTTATTGTTTTTTTTATTTATTGATACGATTTGCACATGCTTGTATTTTCTTGTTGAACTAATTTTTGTAAATGCTCACATGAGTGTTGATGTTGTAAATATAATCAGAATAAACAAATAATAACAACAGAAATTTTCAACTTGTATAAAATCAATAAACGCATTTATTATTAAAAATATTCGGATATGGCTAAATAATGCTTACTTATCTATGTAATGGAATTGAATTCATTAGATAAACTATATTAAATAATTTTTCATCTCTAGACTAGTTCGAGCAAAAAATAATCTCACAAAGAGGATACAATCAAATATTAAATTATATTTCAAAACTTGAACTTACTTTGTGTATGTTTCTTGATAAACTCCAACTGGAAATGGCGAACACACATATATGGTGCGATTTTTACCAAGTTCTATCGGAATAGCGTCTGAGACAATCGCAGCTGGTAGGGCGCAGATAACAGCCAGAAGCCAAATCAGTGAAGCGCAGAGAACTGTCATTGGTTTTGTCTGAAATAGAAAATATCCTCCATTAAACAATTTTAAGACTCACATACATTTTGTTCATACTTCATACAATATCTCACACGCCTGAACATTTAAATCATTATATATCTTTTTAAGGTAGGTACATAGCGCACATATGTAATCATAAAAGGTATATGTATATGTGTATCAATATTTATTTATATGTATGTATGTGGGTATTTTTTTTTAGTGAGCGCATCAATCAATAACTAGAAAACTTTGAAGGTTAAATATTTTGCATATCACTTCCTTTGCGACCAGTGAGTACCTAGGCAAATAAAAAATAGACTTTTTTATGTTTTATTATATTATTTTTAATTTTTTCCTAAATTCCCCTACGAAATTCATCACGAATGAAACGTCAAAATGTACTTTTTCGTAAGCAAATATTTGTTTATTTCAATTTCAGAAGTGCGTTTTTACACGAATAAGTTAGCGTTTAAGTGAAAAATATTGAGATTATTTTTTTTTCATTTTAATGTTTTTCCTATTTATAAAATGTAAAAATTTAGTAGGAAAATTGTTATTTTATATATGAAAAAATAGATCGAACTAGCATAATCTACCGGGAACAAAAAGTACTAAAATATTTGTCGTACATACCTATTATTATATTTCGTTTCCATGGTAACACAGAATACAATTTTTAAAAATACCAACCTACTGATAGGAGAATTTGTTATGAATAAAATTCAAATTTATAGAACTTAGGTATAGGTAGGTAACTACCTCATACTTACTAAAATGTTCCATATTTATACCATACTTATAACAAACTAGCTTTTATGTCCCGCCGTTGGCCAAGAATGTAAATTAGTGAAGGAATAAGCAATCGTTTTTATAATATTGTTACACAAAATTATACTATAAGAAGTGGTTTGAAATTTTATTGAATTTAAGCGTTGTAAAGTGCTGGCCACAACCCACTTGTTTTTATATGTAAGTACATACAATTTCTGCACGCATGGACTATGTGAAATGGTTTTAAATATGACTGATTATAAAGAGACAACGTTGTAAGGAGTTTGGTTTTGGCCACAACCCCTATTTTTATATAATATATTGTCATCGAACGCAAATAATACGTTATGAATATTTAGTAATTTTGGGTGATGGGAAATGGTTTAAATATTGATTAAACAAAAGTAGGTACTGAAAAGATTCTAGTTTTGGTCACATCCGCTTCGTTTTTATATTTTTCGTCAAGTGTGCATATAGTTTATTATATTTTTGCACAATAAAACTGATAGACTTAAAACTGACACAAAAGTCTACATTATTGAAGAAGGAGAATACTTATACAATGTTGAATAGTTTTTAATTTGAATATAAACGTTGTGAAGAGTCCAGTTATGGCGACAACCCCGATTTTTTTTATGCATTGTCATCAAAATCAAATGTGTAGGTATTGAAAATGAAGCAATATATGATGATATAATAAATGGTGTAAGTTTCATTGAACAAAAGTATTAAAAAAATTCTATCGTTGGTCATATCCCATTCTTTTATATGTATTTTCATCAAGTGTGCATGTTGTTTATAATATTTCTGCACAATTGACTATAAGATTTAAAACTAACCCAAAACTCTAAATAAAAAAATAAGAAGTATATGACTATAACGAATACTTTGTAAAAAACTGACGCAATGGTCTACAGAAAAGAAGAGATAGAAGAATTTCACAATAGAAAATGGATTATATAAAAACTGACCAAAAGGTCTACATAAAAGAAGAAGAAGATGAATTAGACTATAGGAAAAAGTTTGTATAAAAACTCACCCAAGGTCTACATAAAATAAGAAGTTTATTATTTTCAAGAAGATTTTCATTCGGAAAAAATACCAAATATTGTATGGAAAGAGATAAATATGGCGACGTTATATGTACAAAACGCTTACTTTAAAAATAAGTTAAACATTATAATTATTCAAAATATTCATCATTTTTTCACTTAAGCGCCAAGTTATACTTAAAAATATATTTTATTCGTGTAAGTATGTACTTATAACAATGGAATATCGCGCGTTTGACGTATTGGTTGGCAACGTATTTACATTTCAACACATCCTAGATAACTGTTCTATAAATCTTAATAAACAAAGAGTTTTTTTCGACAAATAAATCCGAAAACAATTCACATTAGTCGTTATTCTCTATAGAAAAATGATGTGGTCTGCCAAGTTAAAGGCAAAAATCCCCCGGAAAAATTACTCACTTCGATTCATACACAATTTGCTAACTACGACATCTAGTATATTATAGTAAAAATCTATGGTTTATTCCTCTCACAATGCTACCAACATGACGTCACATAAATTCGAACAATTATCATTTCTGATAATTGTGTGTTCGTAAAATTGTTTTTCGATAAAATGTGATTCGAATAATTGCCATTCGTAAAATTGATTTTCGTAAATTTGAGCATTCGAATAATTGTTTTTCGAATAATTTTCCTGTCACCCAAATAATCATACCTACTTATATTTTAGAGTGTAATATTTTTGAGCGTAGGTATTATGTAATATAGGTGTATGATTTTTTATTATCTAAATTTTTGTTTGTTTATACAATATTTATCTCTAAAACGAATTGATAAAAAAATATGTTCTTGGAATTCATTCAACAATCTAAGCGGATGGGACAAGCAGAAACTTTAAAAACTATTTTCACACTTAATAACAATATATTATAAGAACATGGGGGTTGTTGCCAACACTAATCTCTTCATAATGCTTAAATTCATTCAAATTATAAAACCACTTTTCGACTCCAATCTTGCTAAAATTTCTTTCCCAGTCCAATCCTACTGAAAGACCAAACTAATTTCGAACCACTTCCCTTTACGTTATTTGAGACTGAAGGGAAGGGGCGAATGAAGGGACTGAAGGGACGGAGAGGACTGTTTTTTAAAAAAAACTAACTTATTTTTTTTAATTTTTATTTATTGTGTTGGATATTTTCTACTCATTCTTAATTTATCATAACAAATAAACAGTTCAAAATTACGAAAACGATTTTCTTGATACGTTAGCATATTGCTTCACATTTACTTTCTCGAGCAACGCCGGGTATAAAAAACTAGTATAATATAATGTATTGTTTCTCAATTCAAGGTCGGTAGAATGAACAGAATATTACAATCTGTTCTTTTGACATCATCATTTTTGCCACATTTACTTCACACCATATTTACAATGATACAAACAAGAAGATAACCGTCTACTGCCCAACTAGGAAACCCTGTTCTAGGGCTACATACCCTAATACAGAGGTTCCCAACCCCGTGCCCGCGGGCGCCATGGTTCACTATTCGTATGTGCTCGCCACTATTCTACAGAGACAGAATTTTTTTATTAACATTAATTAAAAATGTGAATTATTTTTATTTATTTGTTAGAGTTTTGATTTTTTTGAGTTTTTTTCTTTGTATTTGTGTTTTTTGTTTACTCTGTTTACGTTTTGTAAATTCATTTCTCTGTGTGTATCCATTTTGAATAATAATTTTACTATTTTTAAAAATTTTTGTTTATTTTTTATTAATAAATTATGAATATAAAAAAATGAATTATTGGAAAATGAGAAATTATGGAAGGAGTTTGTCGATTCAAAATAGGCGGTGCCCGCCATTCTACCAATATTTTAGAATGTGCTCTAGAGCAGTGGTTCCCAAACTTTTAATTTCGCGTACCACACACGAAACTATAAATCAGTAGCGTACCACTGAACTGTAACTGTTAAAAAAAACTTTCAAAATGGTAAAGTAATAAAAACTGCAACAACTGTTTATGACAACATTATCATATATTAATTATAGGAAAAAAGACAATATTCTTAGTGCGAAAAATGGTGCTGCATGTTCGATACAAGATAGGAAATATCTGGCTCAGTTGTAGTTGATTTTAAGCGCAAATTGGGGTCTACGTTAAGCTAATTACGATATTTGTTTTTTATTATCAACATAGCAGAAAATCCGCTCTCACAGGTTGTAAATGGAATCAGAAACAGTAATGCTTTTCTGGACAGCGTTGGATATTCATTTTTAACTTTTAGCCAAAATTCACACAGCTCTACTTTGTTGAATTCCGCTTGCAAACCTCCATCGCAAGATAGTTCTACCAGAGATTCCTTTTCACTCACACTTAAATTTTCACTCACACTATCCAGATCCGAAACGAATGGGTTCCTTATCCAATTGAACTCCGAATAATCTTCTTTAAAATATTCTTCAAATGTATCAACGATCATTTGGCTGTGATTTTTGATGTTATTGATAACATTTTCACTCACTGTAAGTTCATTTTCAGTTACAAAATTTTTTAAATTAGGAAAAGATGCCAGGTTCTCATTCGATACGCTCCATTTACTGTGTATGTCCTATGGCCATGGTTGCTTGCGTACCACCTTAATAATAATTGTCGCGTACCACCAGTGGTACGCGAACCATAGTTATGGAATCACTGCTCTAGAGTACAAAAAGGTTGGGAACCCCTGCCCTAATATATATTGTCAACGTTGAGTCTTGGTATGCCAGATTTATTTATTTATTCTTTATGCAATAACCATTAACTATTCGTTTCTGATGCTAACCTCCTTTTCTAAATTTATTTTAAATCAATGAAATATATTGAGGGATATCTAATGGTAGGTACCTAGCTAATGCCATTAATAGACCAAGAACCATTGACAGTCAAATTTACGTCATAGTATAAAGGTTGTTTTTTTTTTCAGTAAAAGAATACCACACCGGGTAATAGCATGAACCCTGAGAAGTGCTGGCTTTCGGAGATAAAACCTTTCAAAGTGCTGAAAATTTATATTTTAAGGCAATTATAGTATATGACGTTAAAGTATAAGGTATGATATTTTGTATTGACTATAGAAGAATTATTAGAAATCACATATTTCATTGACAGACACTTTACTCGAAAAGAGACATAAAAACTCATTAAACTTATGTAAAATGACCAATTATTAGTTTAAGTTAAATTGACGATATTTTCCCTGAAAAATGCTGTAAATTTATGAAAAATAATAGTTAAAATATTCTATACTAAATTGATGTAATTCATATGATCGATACCAGTTTTTTGTGGAATTTCAGAATGATAAAATTAATATAACCTTCCATACCATACCATACCATCACGCCATTTCCCTATTTGGGGTAGGCAGAGAGAACCGAACGCCATACTCCTCTCTCTTGACATACATTCCTCGCTTCATTCACGTGCTTACATCATCTCATACACGCTCTTCTATTATTCTTACTTCTAACATCTCCATCTTTCAAAATCCCATTTATGTGATCGTGCCAACTCTTTCTTGGCCGACCTCTACTTTTCATTCCTCTCTTATCAGCCTTGTATAATTTTTTTGTCAGACGGTCATCACTCATTCTTTCTATGACTCATAGAAAGAATAGAAAGAAAAATATACCCTTCAATATATTACAAGTATTTATAAAATGTGTTTCAATGTTATTCTTACTATCGAATCCTTTGTGATATTACTTCAATAATTGTAATATTTTTTTCTGTCATTGACATGTCTGTGACTTCTATTGTTCTTTATAATGAGTCATTTTCTTCTATTGTTTTATTCGTCAAACTATTGTAAAAGTTGGTTGAACGAATCAATACATACACATTACACACACATACATATACAAGTTATATATTATTTATCAAACTAGTAATTTTTGTATTGAAAACTCGAAACAAATTGAGGTAACAATTTTCGGTACAAATCAACACTTTTCGGGTTATTATTTGTTATGAATCATCCAACATAAGATATCGAAAATTAGTCTATAAAAGAATGCGAGTTCCAAGAATCGAAGAAATGTTTTTATGATTTCCAATGAATAAATAAACACATAGTTTTTTTGAGTCGACGAGGACGTGTGAGCGCTTTTTGAAATGATTCTGAATAATTAAAAGACATTTTATATTACTTTTTTTTTGAACATGCGAGGAAAACAAAACATTATATTTTTGTCAGTTATATTCAACCATCTAAATTTGAAAACTGTTTTTGTATGCCACAAAAATTTTACATCGAAAAATTTAATTCTTCGTGGGTAACCCTTCTTCGTTTTACAGTGATCACTATTTTTTTTAATAAAAATTTTATCAGTTAAATTTTATAGAAGAAATAAAGTATATTTACTGAAATGATCAAAATTATATAAAACAATATGGTTGGATTATTTGCGAAATGCGATAAAATTATCTATAAAAATGATATCGATTAATGACAGTAAAAATAAATTATGTCGTATTTATTGTAATACCACAATGAACAAACCATAAATTTTCTTGGATCGAAAAAAAAACAAAGAACAAAAATACATTAATCATACATTGAAAAAAAAATATGGAAATATTCGAAATCGGAAAAGTGCGAGAGGTAGTGTATGGGACAGTTCAATAATGAAGAATAAATTGATGGCAAAGTTGAGTATCTTAAGATGATATTATAATTTCTCTTAAAGCTTATTTTACTTGTGTTTGGTTGAAGTGGAGAAATTAAGGTATATACCTAATAAATAATACATTAATTGAACTAAGCTTCATTGGATCTTACACACACGTGAATGATAAACCATTTAAGTATTAATTTATGTATGTACTATACTTATGCATATGTCACAGGTCTATCGGGATTTCGGTTAACCGTGATATGACAAGGAATCTTAAAAACAGCGGCACTTGTGAAATTATTGATGAAAATTTAGCTAAACGACACTTACAAACGAAAGTCGCCTCATAACAAGTATATTCCCTGAAAAAATATGAAGCACTAAAAAATACGCAATTTATAACGCAAAAAGTATTATTTTATTTCACTCAAGAGACATCTATGAACACATATCGAAATGAGATTATCAAAAGATTTTTCATTAGCAGGATAAAAGTTATACATTATTTTCAAGAATAACATAAATCGATATTGGAGTTTATTATGTCACAAAGGTACATTAAGTCAGAAGTCATTCGTCTTGTTTGTAAAGTCTGCAATCTGATTTTTTATCAATCGTCTACTTATTGATTGTGTGAGTATATCATATTTTGCTCTTTTTCTCAGGGAATGTAATGGAGTAGTTTTTTTTTCAATTTAGTGAGAGCTTATTGGAGACACAATAAGAAATAAACAAATCTTGGTCATGTTGTTAATTGTGAAGAATTTGTGGAAAATCATGCTTCCACAATTTGTAATGTATACACAAATCCATCTTAAACAATAATGTTCATCTTGCATATACATAGAAAAAACAGCAAATTAATATTCCTACATGTTTGAACCCCTTTACATGTTTTCAGTTATGTTCGTACCGATATTTTTTTAAATGAAACACATCATTTATGATTTGTGATTTATGCATTTTTTTAACAAAAAGTATTGTAAATAGGGTTGATAAATTGGAGTTGATAACTTATTATCGTTTTCTTTCATAACATGGACAATAAAGATTCAGTGTCGGAAATGAGTGAATTAAATTTCAAAAGGAAACGAGTAAAAATAAATATGTAAATGATCGCTGTTGTATAAATGCCCAGACGAGTCATGATCTGCCAGTTTTTACGGTCTGCCTGCGACACATACGATGTGCTTAGTACAAGCGCTGCTTACACGAAAGCTTATCTATAGTTGAAGGTAACGTTATTGATATTCACATGGAATATTTCCTAACAAAAACAGTATTTACTTTGTGTGAACACTTTAAACAAACTTAGTAAATTTAAATGATAAACGACAGACAAACCAATTTAATTTAAACGATAAACGAAAAGTTAATCAATCACCTTATAAATTAAATATGTAAATTAAACTGAACTAAAAGATTAACACCAAAATAAATCATTATTATTTATTTAAAAGTTATTACTTTGTAATTAAATTCTGAGCAATCCCATCCTACCGCAAAAGATCGTTCACCTATAATAGGTACAAACGTTATCGCATAGTATAGCCTCCTCAGTCCTGAAGCATTATTTTTGTTATTGAGGGCTAATCTTTCGGAAATATTGTAGTAATTGGAGATAAAACAAATTCTGGTTTTTTCTGTTTTTTTTTTCGCAATATTTTTTTTTTTTTGAAATTGCGGTATAATATACTATACTTAATACAAATACATATGAAATAATCAGAAATGATAATATGAAATTCTAAGAACATTTTATTAAATACTTTGTTATCATTTACACGAAATGTAGTCTGTTTGAAAAAACATAATTATAGCAATACTTCACATGTAAATAATTGTAATTTGACATTAACATACCTAAAACCCAAAAAAAATTAGGTATTTATTTTAGGTTTTAGGTATGAAATTCTAATAAACAATTCGTTCTGCATGTAAACATAAATAAATGTCACATGTGGTGTATCTGGTCCTGCACAATTTCTTGCACCCTGGTGCTCTAAACTTTTTAAATATTTTCAATGTTATGCCTTCTGGCATGTGTAAGGTTGCCTTCAGTCCTGAAGTATTGCGAAATTTGCTCTCGTAGATAATATAAATTGATCTACTTAATTTATTTTAAATGCACTTAGTTGAAGAATTCGCTTCCGCAGGGTGTTTGTATCTACATATTTTATCGGATTTACATATATTGAATCTTGAATCCAGGAATTGTTTACGGACAGATCCGTAAAATGATGTATTGATCTTACCGTTCATTTTTTCGTTCGTGCTTTCATCGGGCAGTATGAACCCATTCTATCCGCCATGTCCATACTCCAACCATGAATGAATTATATGTAGTTTCGAATTACGACTGGTCTCGGTATTTTAATTATATTATAGAAGGTAAGAATCTTGGTACGGTCGATCATATCAGGGACTTGGGTATAGATTTTAGTAGTAGCCTTTCCTTCAATATGCATATTGAAGAGATAGTGGGAGAAGCTATGAGGTTTTTTATTGCATCTGGAACAGACCTTCGTAGTTTACAGTACTTTAAAATGCTTTATATATTTAGTTCGACCCAAAATTGAGAACAATACTGTGGTATGGTCACCATACTGTGCAATTCATTCCAATGCGATTGAACGAGTGCAGCGCAAGTTTTTGCGCTTTCTTAACTATAAAATGAGTTGCTTCATAGAGAATATAGATTATCCCGACTTGATGCGTGGCTTTCGATTGCATTCTTAGGCCGATCGAAGAAGATTTCTGGATGTCTCATTTTTGCATACGTTATTCAGCGGAGAGGGAGATCGCGATCCACTTCCACGCCGGCGACGCTATAGAGCCCATTGGCCCTGTTCACCACCGGACGCAGCCGCAACATCGGACAAACACAAAATATCCACCATCCATCGGGTTCAACCACTGCCCCCAAGAATCCAACCTGACACGTCAGGACCTCCGATTGGTCTCAAAATCGGCCGCTATGTACACTCCGTTTCAAGTCGGAGGGGCTTGTACCCCGACCCCTCGGTCCTCGTGTTGGCGTCCGAAGGTTCCGCGGGCTAACACCGGGGGCATCCGACGCAATCATCACCTGTCAGATTTGACGTCTAGTTGTCAACACAGGATGTCTGACCGACGTCTGCGCCGGCGGTGTGCCCGAACCACACAACAACATTCGCCACAGTTTGACGAGTAACTGCCGAGCGAGACTGAAGACGTTCGTCCTGCTCTTCTCTAAGTACAGAATTGACGAGGGCACAACAGCGTCGGCCGCCCGCCCCCGCCTTTACTGCCTAGGCCCTTAGAGCCTCAACCTAGGCCCAACCTAGTCAGCGGAGAGATGGACTGCATCGAACTTGTGAATGCGATCAAATTTCAAGTCCCGAATAGACGGACAAGACAATCGGTGATGTTTCATGAGGTAGCAGCAGCTTCCACGCACTATTATTTAACTCGCGAATACCGCGATTGCATATGTTTGATAATGATCTGTGTGTTGATGCAGATATTTACGGAGATAGTTTTCCCTCTTGTTATTATTTTTTTTATTGTCATTGGTACATTAAAACTTTGTTTGATAAATTTATTTCTTTATGTAAACAATTTTATATTAATTATTCTTTTATCCATGTTAGTTGGGCTCATTTTAAAGTTTTTTTTAGATAGTTTAAATTTTGTTATAATATTTGCAGCATTATTACTGTCAATTTTAATTTTTACTGTTTGTAAGGTGTCTAATTGTTATTCTCTAATTATTTTTTGTCTATTTTTATCTGAATCAACGTTATTATTTGAATCTATATTTTTATGTTTCTATATTTTAATCTTTGTGTATATTTTTATTTGTTTCAATATTTTTATCTCTGTTTGTAATTTATTATTAGTATTGTAACAAATAAATGGTTTTTTGCCGTATATTCTATAAATATATAAAAATTTTCTCCATCTTTGATCAACGTATAGGTACAATAGGTACATGTATCAACATTCCAACATTTCAGCTTAGGTTTCTATGTATATTTGTTGGTAAAGGTTCAAAAGTACATAGAGATCATATCATGACATTGCGTTAATATAAATACAGATAAGGGTGCAGCTATCAAAACGAACAAATAATTATGAAAATCCTAGACCATTCAAACGATTTAATTACGTATACGTTAATTTTATATTAAGACAATGACCTTACACGGCTTCCGAGAAATTACTTTAAAACTGTCAAGCTGTAGTTTCCCATGATAATTTTTGCAAAATTCATTTCTCGTATCGTTTCGTAAGACGAAAGGTTTTCTCGAGGATTTCTCTAATTTTTATTAATATCTTGTTTGCAAAGTTTCCCGTTTGTGTCACGATGATTAAAATGTTAGTTCTACATTGTTGAGGCGGCGCGGAACATTCTACATAATTTAATGTTGTGAAAGATTTTTTCATTACCCACTTACCTATTTCGTATTATTATTATTTTTTTCATAATGCGGAATTTTAAAACTTCTATTACGCCGAAAGGCGCCAAGGATCGCTTTAAAAACACATTGAATATCAAACACATTATGAAAGTAAGTCAGGTTCGTCCTTTTTGTACGATGCTATATTCTGAAGCAATAATTTTAAACACTCTCGCAAAATGTTCTTTTATTAAAACATTTTAATAATACAGAAGCGATTATATCTAATAAGGTAGAGTGAACGAGAATAAAAAGGTTAAAGCTCTCTTTATGTGTTTAAAAATTTGTATATTATTTCCGCTCAATCTAGTTCGTATTAATTTACTTTCTAATGGAACAGCATCTATTTACATATATACAAAATGAAATTTAATATTTATTAATATTTCAAGTAATTGGTAGCGAGCATTCAAAATGTGTAAAGAACTACCAAAAATAGTATTGAAAAGGGGAGTCAAATTATGAAAGTACATCATAAGTGATTTAAACAGAGTTCTAGGCATATTTTTTTGGATAGAATCTGTCAGCTTTTAAGGCTTTAAATATACAAAATTATGCTGATCATCGTGACATTGTTTTATATCAACGGCGTAGGTTCGACTCCCGTAAAAAAAATATTTTAATTATCTTCTCGTGCATTATCTTTCCGAGTTACAAATAGAAAAAAAATCACTGTTCAATAAACTCGCCAATACTTCAAAATACAACTGTGTACCTATAAAGTTCAACTAATCAACAAAAAAAATATTAACGTAGTTTAATTCACAGTAAAATCGTTTTAATATATTTTCCAATCAAACATTCAAATTTTAACTTATATTCTAAATATAACCTGTAAAAACTTCAATCTTCCTTCGTCAGCCTTCGTGGCTCAGTTGGTTAGGTATCTGACGGCTGATCTAAGGGTCCCGGGTTCCATTCCCGGTGGAGACACAGTTTTTAAAATTGTGTTTTCAGTCTGGATCTGTGAGACGATAAATCTCGTAGTCTCCAGAATATGGCAATTTGTTATTGGGTGCGTATTAAATAATTATTTGACATAGACACTGTTAGTTGCCCGAGAAGCTACATAAAATAAAATAAAATAAATAAATAAATAAATAAAATCTTCTAACACGTCGTATGGGTTCGATTGGAAAAAACATTTTCTTACTTATTCATAACTAATATTACTAGATACTGTAATTCTCGACTGTAAATAAAGTAAACTATTTCATAAGAGTTCATATTATACACGAAGAAGAATAGTACAGTCGAGGCAGGATTCGAACTCACGACCACTGTATGCGCTAACCCAATGCGCTAACCGCTCTGCCATCGAACCATCTAAAATACAGGCAATCCATCTACACACAGGCAATTATACAGGCAATACAAAGATTGCCGGGATTCGCTAGTACAAAAATAAAAATTAGGTAATTCTAATAAAATTAATTATGATATACCTCACATATGTTTTTGTTAGTCTCTTACGGAGCTTCAAGTCTAGGTTGTTTGACTCAAGGATCTTCGACTTCTTGTTGAAAGCCAGCCTTGCCTGGTGTATTCGGCTGTCAACTTCTTTCCTTATTCTCCCATCCCAAGAGATCCTACTTCCGAGGTACACGAACTCTTTTGTGTTTTTCAGTGTTTCATTAATTTGGATGGGCTGCTCGATTGTGTGTCGACAAAGCTAAGTCTGCTTTTTTAAAGATCTCACACATCGCCAAGGCACTCTGGGGTTTACAGTTTCAAGTATCCTGTCTTTTCTATAAGGCAGTTTACCTCGGCATTGCTTGCTATGCAGCAGGATGTTGGTCTCACGCCTGTGAGCTTCAACATATACGTAGAATTTTGCTCTCAGGCCAACGATTCGCTCTCATCGCTCTATCCAAAGCATATGGAACGAGTCCCACTGAATCACTGCCAATTTTGACAGGCATGACTCCCCTTGATCTGGAACTTCAGCGTAGAGGGGCTGTTTACAACCTTACGCGGGGCTGTTCTTCTATGATCGGAAATATTCCTCTCTTCCCTCCAGAGGGTCGAGTGTCACGCGGCTTTGTTGAAAGGACTGTAAATGAAAATTTACAGAACATCTGGCAGACTCGCTGGACGGCCTGCTCAGTAGGAAGAATTACCTACTTATTTTTTCCCGACGTGAGGTATCGTCTTAAATATCCCTGGGTTGTTCCAGACTTTTGGACTTCCCAATTTTTCACAGGACACGGAAACTTTAAAAGTTATCTTCACCGATTTAACATTGCCTCCTCTGCTTCATGTCATTTCTGTCAATACCCGGACCAAACTTCGGAACATATCCTTTGGGAATGTTGCCACCCAATGGTGTCCTCATATAGATCGGAGCTCCTCGTTGCTGTCCGTGGGCCTCTTCAAGGTCCCATTGGTCATGCGGATTTTGTGATCTCGAAGAAAAATTATAAAGCTTTTAAGGTTTTCTGTCATAGATATGGTGCCTTACTTTTAGAAGATTCCCGTTAAATTAATTATTTCCAGAGACCTTGGTCACTTCTCTGATGGTCTGCATGTAGGGGGATCTGAGGTCATAGACAGTCCACGGGTGTGAATTTTCTGTTCGCACTCGTTGATTGTTTGTTTTTGCACTATGGTGCCGAGATTGCTAATCTAGAGGGCTCCATGAGCTACTTTTCGTGCTATGCATTTTTTTTGTCGTTCACTTAGCGTTCTGTGAAGGGGCCGATTACAGTCCCCATAGGCAGAGCGGGTGGTGGTGGATGTAGCGAAATTTGGATGGGCTTCTATTGGGTTTTAACTGGTAAGATAAAAACAATCTATTTTAAGTGATTTCTAATAATAATAATAACTCTTTAATGAATCATTGTGTAGCTATTATCTATTGTATCAGTTTTTGTTGGTTAAGTGTTTTCGCAAGGATCATATTTTTTGCATTTCGTTGACTCCCCTTTTTTTCTATTTTGGGTAGTTCTATAAACATTTTGATTGCTTGCTACCAATTACTTGAAATATTAATTAATATTTTACTTCGTATGGTATATAAATAGATCCTGTTCCATTACAAAGTTAATTAATACGAGAAAGATAATAGGTACATTTTTTTATTTTTAACAAAACATTGAGTACTTCGATTCACATTCTTTCGATTATCCAAAAAGCCAGCCTTAATGTTTTTAATTCAAATGATTCACGTATGTGCTTGTTTCGTACCTACTGTATGATTTAATTTAGAATTGGGAGATGTTTCTTATTTTGTATTTATATTTAGTATATTTCACAAATTGTGTTTTCGCACAACGCGTCACACTCGATCTAGCGTGTATGAGTTTTCGTCTGGCATTGTTGAAAGTGGAATCGGAAAACAATCAATTCCAATAATAATATTCAAAATTGAAATTGCTTAAACGTGGTATCATTACGTGTCATTAATCTCGTCTTATTTTCCCCTCCAAAGAAATCACTGATACGAAAATAATATCGAGAAACCACATTGCTTTTATAGTGAGATGAGAATGCGTAATTTGACAATTATATCAGACACAAATATTCAATATCACTTGACGTAGATTTAACAAAAAAATGTGTAGTACCTACTTAGGAATGTAGGTTCTTATACTTATTTGAATATTATTTGAAATTAAATTATACATAAATTTATTTAGCGTAGGTATTTTAAATAGACTAGTTGCATGTAAGACATGAGATTCAACTGTCGATGGCGATAGTATGCATAATCGAAGAATACGTACCGAACTATAAACACTTAAACAAAAATTAATAAATAATTTGAGATATTTTGTTTTCTATATAAAACATGTAGGTATATATGTTTAAATATGATAGTATGGATGTCAGTCTGTTTTTCCTACTCAGAATATGAAAACAGCATGATGTATGTTTGTAGATTAAATAGGTATCAAACTATCGAGTAAGATATTGTGTAGTGTTTAATGCCTTACAAATTGTATGAAACGATGTCTTCACTAAATTCAAGTTCTATCAAAATTGTTAAAAAAAGTTTGAGATGTATTACTACAATGTTAATATTTTTTATAGCAAATTAAAATATCTGCATGGTTGGGGTGTTTCGGCTTTTTGCGACATTTTTAAAAACTTTTGAAACATAGGCAATTAAACATATACATTTATCAGAAAAAAAAAATTTTTTCTTAATTAAAATGTTTGATTAATTAGAGATTTTGTATTTATCTATATTTATACCAATTGACAGGGTTTCCTAGATTATATGGTTTTTGAAATATATGAAAAAATAAGGTAAAAATTCAAAAGTTGGTAACCCCTGACTGATATAAAAATTCAAATGGGGGGGACAGACACACACAAGAAAACCAGACACCCCCCCCACCCCCCCCCCCCCCACCCCTTGACACACACACACACACAAAAAAACACACAAAATGTTCTTCTTCAAATTTTGAATTCATCCATATACAGAACATAATATATGCTATGAAGCCTCTTAGTTGGTGTTTTTAGCATGCAAAAAGTCCACTACACCATAAAAAACGTTCCATCATACACGCCTCTTGGCTTAATACCTATTGTCGATTCATTAAGAAAATTAAATTCTCTCGAACGCATTGACAGTTGGATTAAATCTGAGTAGTGGTGGTCTTGGTAGATAGGAGTAAGAAAAGGCACAGAAAATTAGTGCACATTTACGTGATACTATAAAGACTGATTTTTTTATATATTACATGGGCTACTATTTGAACTACTATACTGTGAATGTGGAGCTGAGCAGACAGTAAAGCACATGGTGCAAGACTGCCTTCTCAGGAAATTTAGCGACACCCTCCAGGATATCCTCGAGGCGAGACCGGAAACGGTGGAATGGTTGACGGAACTTGATCCAAAGCTGTAATACTCAGACGCTGTCCATATGGGTGAAAAGGATAGAAGTACCAGAGCCACACGAAAAGTTGGTTGGTTGGATGAAACCCCCCGCCAAACATCTTCAAAGAATATGGTTTTGTAAGAAAAATTGCGTCATTTTATAAAAGCTGAATTTATATATATATATATATATATATATATATATATATATATATATATATATATATATATATATATATATATATATATATATATGTGATAGTTTTTCTGCATTAAACACATGCTAGGTATGTGTGGAAGCATTCTGCATTCTGCTTCCATATATATATATATATATATATATATATATATATATATATATATATATATATATATATATATATATATATATATATATATATATATATATATATATATATATATATATATATATATATATATATATATATATATATATATATATATATATATATATATATATATATATATATATATATATATATATATATATATATATATATATATATATATATATATATATATATATATATATATATATATATATATATATATATATATATATATATATATATATATATATATATATATATATATATATATATATATATATATATATATATATATATATATATATATATATATATATATATATATATATATATATATATATATATATATATATATATATATATATATATATATATATATATATATATATATATATATATATATATATATATATATATATATATATATATATATATATATATATATATATATATATATATATATATATATATATTGTTTGGGCTTATGTTTCCCGAAAAGACAGACAGTTTCGATGGTTTATTTTTTACCTGGTGTGGTAACCAACGTAGAAAAAAAGTCTGACTGTTGCTGACTCTTGGTCTGTAAACTTACCCTACCGATTTCGTTCTGATTAGGACTGATGACATATTTATAATTTTTAGTTATTAGAATAAAAAAGTTTTAGATATAATGTTAACTATTTTAGACCGTCGTAGATAATTTTCAACCTTCTACTTTTTTAAGTAGTCCTGTTGGTCTGTAATACAAAAACTATGCCTCCTGAGATGATGAAGTCTAATTATCCTTCCATCTCTTGGGTGGTCTTCCGGGTAAACGGCGACCAAAAGTGACTTAATTTGCTGCTATATACGCAAGTCTATCACTGTCCATTCTGGCTGCGTGGTTCCTCCAATTTCTTCTTCTGGATCTACTAAACAAAATTTCAACAGTTTCTCAAAAAAAATTGTATTTCATAATTTTATTCGTAGTCCAGCTATTCGTCTAATATCATCAGACCACCTTGTTTGAGGCCTTCCAACACTTCTTTTGGAAATGTGGAGGACTTAAATGGATTGTTGTGGTCTGCCCAAGATAGGGAGGAAACTGTAGAGGTCTCATGGGGAGGCCTGTGTCTAATACTGAACGAAGAAGGGCTGAAGAAAAAAAAGAATTCATCATCCAGAAACTGAAAATATGAATCAATTTGTGTTTTTGTAATTTGAAGAGGTAATATACACTATTATACAATTTTCTCTCTAACTCGAACCTGCCACATTACCTTGAAACAAATCAACTTACTTATCCAACCATGGACTTCCATTGCGATCTGCTGAAGGTACGACACTATCCGCCCCTAACCATATCACAAAATCTCAGCTCAACTTCATATGGAATAGCCTTATTTCGTATATTGCGACGTCTAACTCACTTTGAATTCCACCGGGAATCGAACCCGGGATCTTTAGATAGCGGCGATCCAACTGCGCTACGATATAGCGACTAATATTATTTAATTTTTATTTTATTTTATTTTATTTATATTTGTTGGCAAATTCACAGAATGTATTACATAACATTATTTACATAATCTTTTAAATATAAATACATTCTAATTATTTACTCGTGAAATATTACAATTTTAAAAGCTTGGTAGAAAAAAGTATTAACAAATAAAACAAATCGAACTATGATGACAGAGGAAGTTTATTATAATAGACACAGTCAGGATGATGATTATTTAGACGTTTTAACCTCGCATGGACTCATATTTCTCATTAATAATCCTACACGGGTAACTTCTTCATCTCAAACCTGTATCGATCATATAATGTGTAGATCCAACAAACCATATACTCCTATAATATATCAGAATACTGTTACTGACCATTACACTTTGTTTTTTTAAATTGACTGACACTGACAAGAGTTCATTTATTCAAAATAATATAATAAAAAGAAAAAAAAATTATATTAACCTCCAAGATAGTCTTAAAAATGAAAACTGGTCGACTGTCTACAGTAGTAAGGACACAAATATAAAATTTGAACATTTTTTGAACATTTTTACTGATCATATTAACAGGAATTCAGAAAGTCGGGTAGTTAAATTCACGCACAAATTTAAAAAACTAAAACCATGGATCACAAACGGTTTATTACTTTGCATACATAGGCGTGATCGATTTCATAAAGCTTGCAGAAACTCGAACTGTCCAATACAATATCGAGACTATTTGATATATAGAAACCTGTGCAATAAGCTTGTTAGAAAAAGAAAGGAAGATTATTATAGACAACAGTTTAACGAGAATAAAGCTGACATAAAGAAAACATGGTCCCTTATAAGAGAAGCTACTAACACACATATTACCAATAACACTATAAATGAAATAATTGTGAATGAGAGAAGAATAAGTCTTAAAAATGAGCCCCAACAAATTGTCAATGAGATAAACGACTATTTTGTGAATTTCGGACCAAGACTAGCTTCACGAATATCTAACCATAATAGTGACTTGAACGTTCACGATGATATTCAGCCTACTGTGTCTTCTGTTCCTGGGTTGTGCCTGACTGCAACTGACAATGCAGGTTATAAACGGCCTATGCAACAAGTCGTCTGTTGGGGTTGATAATATTAATACTGAGACAATCAAATCGACAGGACATCTTATATCCGTTCCTCTGACTCATATAATCAACTATAGTTTCATAAAAGGTATTTTCCCAAAAGCTCTTAAATGTGCACTAATTAAACCTATCTATAAAAGCGGAAATAAATTTGAAATTGCCAATTATCGTCCTATTTCGTTGCTCACAGTCTTTTCTAAAATATTTGAAAAGATTGTGAAAAGAAGATTAGTTGATTTTTTGGAGAACCATAAAATATTGTCGAAAAATCAGTACGGCTTTAGAGAGAACTTGAGCACAAGCGATGCTATTCTGAATGTAACTGAGTTTATTGCAAGCCATACTGATGATGGATATAGGTGTCTTGCCGTGTTTCTGGATCTTGCCAAGGCATTTGATACAGTTTCACATAAACGATTACTGAAGAAACTGTCACGCGTGGGTTTGGTGGGTGTGACTCATGATTGGTTTGAGAGTTACCTATCAGAAAGATCCCAAGTGGTCTCACTTGAGGGACACATTAGTTCACCACAACCCATTACATTTGGGGTTCCTCAAGGAAGTGTTCTAGGGCCTTTACTTTTTCTACTTTACATAAATGATCTGTGTAACATACCAATAAAGGGACATGTTATTGCCTTTGCTGACGATACTGCTTTGATATTTAAAGCTAAAACCTGGCATAACACTTACAAATTAGAAAGGTTAAAAAGAAGAAGGGATTAGAAAGGTTAAAGATTGGCTAGATACAAATCTTCTGTCCCTTAATGTTGAGAAAACCAAATACCTAACTTTTAGTGCAACTGAAGCTGGCCAACCTAAAGCTAGCCCCCAATATATTCTCCGATTGCATAAGTGTAATGCACTACTGGGTCAATGTATCTGTATTTGTATTGAAAAAACAAATGTAATAAAATACTTGGGGATCTTAATAGATAACAAAATCTCTTTCCAAAACCACATAGACGATCTATCCAATAGGATAAGAAGACTGGGACACGTATACAAAACATTGAGAAATATTCTTGATATTTCAACATTAAAATGCGTGTATTATGCTCTCACCCAGTCTGTTTTGTCGTATGGAATTATGGGATGGGGTGGATGTGTCAAGACAGTCATGAGTCCACTCAACAAAGCTCAAAAATGTATTATGCGCATTATTAACAGAAGAAAAAGAACCTTCCCTACATACGATTTGTTTAGGATCTTTCCTATCCTTGATCCGAGACAGCTGTTTTTGAAAGCCGCATTGTTCATTTCCAAATAAATATAACTCTGCATAGTAGAAGCCAACAAACGCGTTTCACTAGGCAAGCAAATGATCTTAACTTTTTTGTGTCTATAACGAAAACCTCGTTTGGACAGAGACGTTTTAGAGTCATTGCTCCTAGAACTTTCAACAAACTCGATAAAGGAATCAAAGAGACAAAAAATAGTCATTCCTTTAAAACTAAAATAAAGGAATGGCTATTAGTAAAAGGCAGACACTATGCAGAGGAGAGTATTCACCCATAGCCTCCGACCCCTAATATGTCTTATTACACTTATTATATTCGGTTGTTTTTTATTCTGTGAATTCCTAATGTGAATCTATTGATGTTTTTAAATAATTATGTTACTTTTTTAAAATTATGTTGTACTTTTAAATTATGTTGTTTTCTTTGTTTTGTATTTTGTGTTTATATTTATGATGTATAAATTATATTGCTGTATATATTCAAATTGACGATACTGTAATATACCTAACAGCAGCCCCAGAACAGGCAATACCTAGTGGGGCGTTGTTGATCAACTTATATATATGCATGTATTGTGAGAAAGAAAGAATAAATAAATAAAAAAAAACTAAGCAAATAATAACGTAGTCATAGCTCCATTATTATTAAATTTATTTTCTTTTTTCTTCATGTAACTTGAAAAATAAACCCGAACACAATATTTCCCATCGTCTTCACATACACAAGTGTAAACAATGGAATTTATTTCACTTTTTTTTTATTCCTATTCATGAATACTGATTCCTCGCTCACAGTTTGTGTTGACCAAAAAAAAAGCATGTTAGAAAAAAGTCCCTAGGAACTTGATAGTTAAAGATAATGGAGAACGTGCAAACAACTGTAGGACAGGGATCTGACGAACATTAACCTTTTAAATAAATAAAAATTCAATTTCCCAAAAATAAGAACAACATTTTCACATTAGACGATACCCACTCTCAAGAATTATTATTTCATGTACTCGATACTTACCAACCCGATTTTTACGTAGGTACCTACGCATTTAAAATGTATCACTCATTAATATCCATATAATTTACTTGATGGAGTACTCCGTGCAATGAGTGAGTCATGGTATATCGCGCGTTTGATTACTTGGTTGGCAAAATATTGCAATTTTCCATACATAACACTTAAATCTCAATGAACAATGTGTTTTTTCGACAAATAAATCCAAAAACAATTCAACTTAGTCGTTATTCTCTATATAAAAACGATGTTTTCTGCCCACCGTGTTGTCAAAAGTCCCGCGGAAAAAAACTTCACTTCGATTAATAAAAAAATTGCTAACTATGACATCTAGTATATTAGGTATATAAAAATCTATGGTCTCACTATAAATCTATGGTTATATGATAATTGGTTATAGAATAATTTGCTGTATCCACCTGGAAATCATTCTTGAATGAGGGCTGCGATTTGAAATCCCATCTTAAAATTCTAGTAAAGCTCAAAATCTGTTATGACATGTATATTAGATACATTACCAGAATCTTTGAATACACATTAAATAAATATTATTAAAATCAATTCTGTAGATACTCTTTGAGCGAATCGAGTCAGTGGTCAAGTATATTTTATTTTTTATTTATTTATCTTTTATCACACCATATTTTTAATGACAACAATAAGTAGATTACTGCTGCCCAACTTGGAAATCCTGTTCTTGGGCTAGCAGTTTTACACTTTTTATTGACAATTATATGCAATTATGAACCAGGTAATTGTTCCCGTTCCACACTAAATAGGTACACAATTTCAACTTTCTGCACTCACAATCATTACCTCAACAAACATAATATGAGCTCACACAAAATAGATTAATCAGGTCCTAATGTCTTCCATAGTATACCTGTCAAAAATTCAATCTCTGAAGCGATTTTTATTTCAGAACCATAGGAAGAGACTATTTAACTATGTTGGTGTAGTTAATTATTTTATAAGTAGAAAAAGTTAAAAATCGTTTAATTTTTACTTATTTAAATAATTTTATATAATAAATAGAGTTATTAAAGAATCAAGGAACTGGATTTGATTGACTTGTTAAATATTTTGTAACTGGACTTTCAATTAAACTATGTCAACTAGATCAATAAGGTTTTAAAGAGGCCCATGAATAATTTCGGTCTATAAAGACGCATTAGGAAGATAACATTTCCACATTGGGTAGTTTTCCTTACCAGTGTGATAAGGAATAATGACAAAATTGACATCATGAAAAGGACATAATGCAAACGATGAATAGCTACAAAAAACTGAAGATTTCAATGAATATCAGTGATAATTAAGATCAAGTTCTGACGTGAAGGAAAACTATGAAATATATTCTACTCGCATTAAACTTTTTTCAGTTTCAAGGCGAGATGTTTGAATCTTCAGTAATTAAAGATATCATCAATACTAGATACCACGCATGATCAAAAATAGCATCTCTCCTTTTTCTACACAAAAAAATTAATGCGGGAAATATATGAACAATAGCGAATTTGTTGTTTGTTATGTCAAATATTAATTTAACACGCACTCAATAACAAGTTGCCACATTCTGAAAATTTGTCGTGTAACAGATCCAGACTGAAAATGCAATTAAATACTGTTTTTACCGGGAATCGAACCCGGGACCTATGGCTTAGGACTCTCAGGAGTCAGACATCTAACCAACTGAGCCATGAATTCCGAGATCTTTCAATTATGTTTATATTCTTAAAAATAAAATAAATTATGTATAACAAGATTAATTATTTATCTATTTGGTTGTGTATATTTATATTATAATGTTATTAAAAATTGGAATCTGGTTGGTTTAAATAAATAATTACATAATTTTGTGTGAAACACGAGGTTGTATTTATAAATCGTCAAGATCACTGCAAGGTCGCTATAGCTTATCTGTTGGCTCTACTAAACAAGGCAGTCTTAAGAAGTCTATCGAAGGTGTTAATGCTCTGAGTTCCGCGTATGTGAAGGGGAAATTTATTCCACTTAAAAGGCCCGTTCATACTGAAACCGCGATCATAGTAAGCCACCTTATTGACTCTGTCCAATTCTTTTAAAGAGTTGGTTGGCACTCTGTGATCCAGATGATCTCAATGTAAGCTGTCTTCCCAATGGAAAATTCTTTTGACACAGTTCTTGAATGTAGTGAGGAGCATATTCGTTAAGAGCCTTAAACACCATCAGGCATACCTTATGTATAGTCTACTCGTTGTGGACATTTTAACCAGGGTAGTTCATTAAGAAGAGATGTTAAGTGACATATTTTGTCAGCTCAGTATATCAATCTCGCAGCTGCGTTGTAGGTTCATATGGTTATATCAAAATTATTTTACGAAAATTTCGTATCGTTAATGGAACAAAATCAAGCACATTATAAATGCAAAAAATACCTCTTCGTAAATGTGACTGGAAATTCGCGTGGATAAAAAAAATACAACAGAAACCATATTTGTCAGGTTTATTTCGGAACTCTGATAAGAAAAATATACCTATGTTTATAGGTGTATCTTTTTGTGGCAATTTAAATAATGTTATATTTAATTTGTATAATTATGATTTCAAATTGTTTTAAACCCTTATCATAATGTGATGGTACCTCGCAGTACTGTAATCACTCGGCTTAATGGTTTGCTCAAAAGTTGAGTCTCATTAAGGTCGAGTAAAAATTTCACAGCAAGTGGACAAAGTTTTAATTTAATGAGTCCTACAATGTATTAAAACACTCTTAAACCTCTTCAATTCCAAACGAAATATTTTATTAAAGCAATTATTTTTCAAACCAATTTGTTGTACCTGATGCCTCTTGTCATCATGTAGGTACAAGTTGGGAAGCTACATAGTTTTCCTACAGAAGAAACGATGGCTTCGAAACCAGAAGTGTCGAATTATTATTGAAAGTCTCAATCCTGCGGATTGGTTTGCAGAAGAAGTCTACATCTCGCTTTCCACTTCTATCTATCTTCTGCAGTCCTCTTCAGCTCAACATATGTGGCGCATTTCATGTCCTCGCACACCTGGGCAAAATACTCCCATCGGGGGCGCCCCCTGTGGTTTGTCCCCTCAACCATTCCCTCCATTAGTATCGAATAACGCGTGCGTATTTTAAATAAAGTAAATTTTTTTTTTTTGTATTTTTTCTCAGACAACTTACCGTATACTATGGTGTGTAGTTGAAAAAAAAATGAGGTATATGTGAAATACTAAAACAAATCCTATGACAAGTTATATCCAAAGTGTGAAATCCTATAACTAATCCTATGACAAGTCTTATCGAAAAAGCAAATCTCATTACAAATCCTTTGACAAGTCTTATTGAAAATGTGAAATCCAATAACAAATCTTATGACAAGGCATATCTTACTAAACTCGTATTGTGCAATATTTTAAATATTTCCACCGCAATGTTGCTGCCTGCGATTCCAAGATTTTCATACAACTTTGAAAAATACCCTTTTCCGTCCATTGGTAGATTGAACGAATTATATTTTATATACCCTGTTTTAAAGGATTGACATTTTATGCGTATACACCTAGTCGTGTTGAGTAGACAAAGAAAGTTATTTATTATTTTGATCAAAGCTTTTCGCCGTCATTATTTTATAATTACCTACTGGGTTGCAGTGATGTAACTATAAATTTTGGGGCCTCATAAAAAAATACATGATAAACATTCACATAATAGAGTTGACAAGAAAATAGAAATAACCTCATCGGGCAATATTTTATATTAAATTTTCGGCGCTATATAAATCGTTCAATTTTATTATTATTATATTTTATAAATGATGTATAATTATGCAAACTCACCAGCAAGGTTTTCCAGATTACTTTCTATTTTTAAAGATTCGATAATACATTTGGGGCTTTTGACAAGTTGGGACCTCATGCTTTCCCTGCAGTTTGTTTGTTACGCCAATGCCGAGTTGCCATCATAAATCATGAAGATAAGATTGAAATGTTTATAGTTATGGACTTTGCGTTTGTACCTTTTTGTATATACCTACTATAGAGTTGTAGAGCATTGAAAATGGTTGGGAAGGCGTTGACGCTAACTGGAATATAAATTTGCAAAATTATTGCTTGCTAAAATGCGACATATTTTTCGAGTCAATGTGACACTGTAATATTTTTTGTTAAATACGTAAATAGTTAAACATTTAATATAATCGTGTGGGATGTGGATTATTTTCTTCTTCTTCATTTGCCGTTACTAACGGAGATTGAGGACCATCACACATGACTCATCCCGATCTTGTACCAACCTTATTAGTGACGCTGCATCAAGAATCCCGAACAACTGGTTGAGATTTTTAAGCCACGATGTTCTTTTACTCCCCATACTCTGTCTTCTCTCTATCTTTCCCTGAACTATAAGTTGTAGAAGGGCATATCAATCACCACGGAATATTTGGCCAAAGTATGCGGATTCGCGTCTCTTGACATCGGTAGTCAGCAACTTTCTTTCTCCATCATATATAAAATTATTTAACAACATACCTAGTAAGTAATAATGTAGCTATGGTCCAAACTGAAGAATCAAATATGTTATGATAATCAAATAAACCATCAATAAATTCTCCACAACATAATTTATTTATGTAGATTTTTTTGTAATAAAAGAAAGGTTGACATTCCCTTAAAACATTTTCATTGTATACATTACGCAAATAAAAATTGTAAATATCTTCATTATAAAGCTTTAACTTTCTGTCATATTTAAAAAAAAAACATTTTTTTTTGTAAAAGTTAATTTTGTATTAAAACACGTTGAGTATTAAAACGTCGAACCAGTTTTCGGAAGTGACCGCTAATTCTTTTTCTTATATTTGAGAAAAATATAAGATAAAGTTGAGGTCCCGTACCTTTTTCTTATATTCGTCTTAAACAACTCACTTAATAACACCCATATACTGATTGATTATCATCATGATGGAGGATTTGCGATATAAAATGATAATATCCTCATCGTGAGAGTATCTCCCCATTTTGAGAGTTTTAACGTATTATGACTATGAAAAAATGATAAGCTCTATGTTAATACATACTTCACACATCAACATGAAATCGATTCAACGTATAGTTATTTTGGAACAATTAAATGACGTAAGTTTTCATAATACGCTATACACATTAAAATATCACGATGAGACTCAAATTATGGACTCTCTACATGATACCCATAATAAAAATTTATGTAAAAAATATATATGTTTCTTTGGTAGTGGAGCGTAGAAATAATTTATTGAAAATCAAAATGAATATAAAAAAACGGTTTTGTGCGTCAAATTCGTGTTTAATTTGGCGGAAACTTCAAATAAAATACTTTGAACGGACTTTCTTGCAATAAAAAAATAATTATGTATCTGACATTACAAAAAGACGATTTATTTAATGGATTAGTGTTGGTATAGGTTGATTGGGGTATCTACTTTGTGTACAAAATAAATGCTAAGATTAAATAATGAAATGTAAAAGTTCAACAATATGTTTCATATTAGCATTTTCTTACAATGTTGCAATAAAACAAAATTAACATTCTAAGAAAAAAAAGCAATATAAAAAGGACCATTTCTTCATTATATTTCTTACTAGCTTTTATGTCCCGCCGTTGGCCAAGAATGTAAAATTGTGAAAGAAAAAGCAATCGTTTTTATAATATTGTCACCCAATTATTTTGCAATATCGGACTATGAAAAGTGGTTTGAAATTTGATTGAGTTTAAGCATTGTAAAATGTTCAAGTGATGGCCACAACCCATTCTTTTTTATATATTGCTATAAAGTGTGAATGAACAATTACAATTACAATTTCTGCACGCATGGACTACGCGAAATGGTTTTAAATATGACTGTTTATCAACGTTGTAAAGAGATTGGTTTGGCCACAATCCCCATTTTTAAATATTATCATCGAAAACAAAAGTCTACATTAACGAAGAAGAAGAAGACTTAAACTATGGTAAATAGTTTTTAATTTGAATATAAACGTTGTGAAGAGTTCAGTAATGGCCACAACCCCCATTCTTTAAATATAAGGTGTTGAAAATTATTCAAATTAGGATGATATAAATGGTTTAAATTTGATTAAACAAAAGTATTGAAAAGATTCTAGTGCAGGTTACATCGTCACATCCCACATACCATTCATTTTTACATATGTATTTTCATCAAGTGTGCAAATCGTTAGTAATATTTCTGCACAATAGACTATTAGACTTAAAACTAACCCAAAAGTCTAAATAAAAAAGAGAAAAATACATAAAATAATAAAAAAAGAAAAATATTCTACATAAAATAAGTAAAAATACATATAATAGAAGAATTAGACTATTGGAAATAGATTGTATAAAAACTGACCAAAAGGTCTTCATAAAAGAAGAAGAAGATTAATCTATAGGAAAAAGTTTGTGTAAAATTCACCAAAGTTCTACATAAAATAAGAAAACGAAGAAAAAAACTAAAGGAAATATAAGGTCTACATAATAAAAGATGAATTAGACAATAGGAAATAGTATGTATAAAAGCTCACCCAAATGTCTACAAAAAAGAAGAAGAAGATGAATAAGACTATAGGAAATAGTTTGTATAAAAACTGCCCTAAAGGTCTACATAAAATTAAGAAGAAAAAGAATTAGACTCCAGGACCCGCCGCTTCAGACCCTTCAGTACCTCCCGTCCCTTCAGGCCCTTCAGTACCTCCCGTCCCTTCAATCCCTCATTACGCCCCTTCCCATCAGGCCCTTCAGTACCTTCCGTCCCTTCAGGCAGTTTTATACCTCCCGTCCCTTCAGGCCCTTTAGTGCATCAGTCGGTTAAAAAAAGTTTAAATCCAGAAACCATCCTGGAAGAACCGCGAAGAGATGAAAGAACCTTCTTTTCCCAGGATGCTCTACCTTAATAGTTAAAATGACTAAATACACGAAGAAGAAGAGGAAATAAGTTTAAATCCAGATACCTGCGAAGAGATGGAAGGAAAATTGGACCTTCTTCTCCCAGGTTAGTCCACCTTCATAGGTAAAATGACCAAATAGACGATGAAGAAGAAGAAGAAAAAAGTTTAAATCCAGAAACCTGCGAAGAGATGGAAGGAAAATTGGACCTTCATCTCCCAGGATAGTTCATCTTCATAGGTAAGAAGACCAAATACACGTTGAAGAAAAAGAAGAAAAAAGTTTATATGCAGAACCCGTCCTGGAAGACCTGTGAAGAGATTGAGGGACAATCAGACCTTCTTTTCACAAGATACTCCCCCTTCATAGGTAATACGACCAAATACACGAAGAAGAAGAAGAATAAGAAAAAAGTTTAAATCCAGAAACCATCCCGGGCATACGCTCGACAATTCACCAAAGTTTCATTATAATCGGACAAACGGTTGATAAATAAATAAATAAAATAATATTCCTATAGGAAATCAGTATAGGTATATTTTTGTTGATTTGTAAGTACCTAGTATTAGGTAGGTACCTACCTACAACAATCTTCTAAATAAATTCGATTCATAAAATTATTTGAATATCACATTCTTTCTGTAACCATAGTAACCGTAAATTCGAACACGTAAGTAATATCAAATGGTTCGGATACATTTTTTGAATATGTAGGTACCTACATTGGTTTGTTCGAAGCCACAAAAACGAAAATCAACAACTGTCCAAAATATCAAATATTATATACAAATTATGCAATTTTATTATGCCTATATCTTTACTAATAATTAACAGACTTTTACAATATATGTCTTAAAACTTGCTATAAAGTCTTGTGTTTCATTTTATTATTTCATAATCACATTTATTTCAAAGGCATATTATTTTAAAGAACATATTCATTCGGTAGGAAAATTAAATATCGTATGAAAAGATATTAAAATGGCGGGGTTATATGTACAAAACGCTTACTTTAAAAATAAGTTAAACATTATAATTAGACAAAATATTCACCATGTTTTTCACTTAAAAGCTAAGTGATACTTGAAAATATATTTTTTTCGTGTAAATACGTACTTCTTACTTTTAAACTAACAGATATTTGCGTGCAAAATGTACACTTTTTTGACAGATACTACTTGGAAAATTTTGTATGAAAAACATAATTATTGAAATATTTTTAAAATTCAGCATTTTTATCGCATTATTTTTAGCGTGACACTGCATCAGGTATACTGGTACACGTTCGCACATAAATTAGATTTTTAGATGCTCTTGGTTTTTCAGAAGGCGTGAGACAAACACACACACACACACACACACTAACATATTGATTGCTTTATTACTTTAGATATTTGCTAACACCTAATAATACTCTAGCGTTTACTATGGGGGAGAGGGAGGCACATTTCAACAGGAGGCAGATTTCAACATGTTATTTTTTGGGACATCTAAAATATGTTTTAGTGCTTACTTATTTTTTAAGAATGGCAACATGGCAATTGGCAATCGCCTTTTTGTTTTGGCCCATTTGCATTTGTTAAAGCGACAGCATTAGCGCGCATTAGTTTTCACGGTAGTTTTTTATTATTTTTGGATAAGATTCGTAAGGATTATACACAAATACGGTAACTGTTTTATTTTTTATTTATTATATTAGATGCTTCATTTATTTTGAGATAGTTGTAGAATTTTCATATGTTTTGGTTATGAAAAAAATATTTAAAGTGTTTATCTCATTGAGGGACAGATTTCAACACAGCAAAAGGGGCACATTTCAACTGCGCTGAAATCTGACATTAATTTTTGAAATTTTAAAAATGACATTATTTTTAAAATTATGTCCTTTTTAAGATAACAAATATAATAAATAACATTTTTTTCTTAATTTAGACTAAATGGTGAGGATGTATAAGAAAAAACGTACTTCTCAAGAATGAAGACGACATGGAAAAAGTCATTGATGAAAAATTTACACCTGATAGAATTTATAATATTGAAGAGACAGGAACAACCAGAGTGGTTCAAGCACCAAAGGTTTAAATATATTAAAAGTGTTTTGAATTATTTTCTATTAGCAATGTAGTTATGATCTTTATAGTAAAAATCGTTGAAATCTGCCTCCCTCTCCCCTATATACTTAAATAAAATTTAATAGGACGCAATCTTGGTACTTTGAGAGATAAAACACTAATGAAAAACTCTCTTTGGAGAAAGAATTTTATGTCACTTTAAGATGATGAAAAACATAGATTAAATTACCAAGAAATCTGGTTTAAATGCTC
The DNA here is from genome assembly GCA_963576475.1 of Molanna angustata. Taxonomy (NCBI): domain Eukaryota; kingdom Metazoa; phylum Arthropoda; class Insecta; order Trichoptera; family Molannidae; genus Molanna; species Molanna angustata. The sequence continues at coordinate 12,800,907 of OY754964.1, forward strand.
AAGAAAACAATATTATATATGCCGAACTACCACGCGCCGCGCGCTGTGGGCCGTGGCAAAGTTATAAGATGTTGGATGTGTATGCTGGCGTTGTGGGTTCGATTCCCAGCTAGGGATTATTTTTATTTTTTCTCTAACAAATTTATTTCAAATAAGTTGGATAAAATCATCATGCCTACATATGACAAAGAGCGTCCATAAATAAATAAATAAGACATAAAAATAAGCCTTTTGATTTCAGTGACGGTGTCCTTGATTCGATTGACAACAGAATGATTTTTTTTTAAAATAAATTGCCATTTGTCAATGAACTCAAGAAAAAGTTCATATGAAAATACAAAAAAAAATAGCCACAGAGCGTTATTTTTATCAAGCACGTATGACGTAAGTAGTATTCCATGAATCATATAAAAAAAACATTTTTTTTAAATACAATTTGTTTTACGAAAATAAATGATAATCACTGTTTAATTAAAAAAAAAACAATGTTTCCGCCCGGGATCGAACCGGGGGCCTTCCGCGTGTTAGGCGGATGTGATAACCACTACACCACGGAAACTGCGTGATCCTCTTACGAAAAAAAATATCTAGATGCACACTATGGAATAGTGGAGTCATGATTTCACAATTTTTAAGCATTATTTTTTTACATCAATTTCTCAACGGTTATCATGTAGAGAGTGCACCCTATGAGTTTCGCCGTGATGTATTTGTATGTATGGCGTACGGCGTAGGTACAGATTATCATTTTTTGGTCCTCTCTACAGCCTAAACTATAAGTCCGATTATCATATATGTAAAGTCTATAAACTTATATCTGGGGGGCAAGTCTGGTTCAACCGGTGAAATCAAAACCCTAGTGATTGCCCATATCATGGATATAATTATTATCGTATGGAGTTCTATTATATGTAAAGATATTATGAGCTCCATATGATAATTATATCCATGATATGGGTAATCGTTAGGGTTTTGAGTACAGTTAAAATATACTCATCAAAAATGCATTCAAGGATTGTAAAAAAATTAAAGAAAAAAATCTATGGTCTGCCGTATCAATGTGAAATAAATTTCATATATGTATAAAAATGTATACCTACAACTGAAATAAAATAGCTTCTGTATGGGAAAATTAAGTGATCAACTTTTTTTTGATATTGTGCGTGTCTCTATAGACTAGTGTATTTTTTACTCTACACTTCTATCCTCCTCAAGGGGTAGGCAGTGAGAACCGAACACCGCATTCTTCTATCTTGACACAAACATCGCCTCATCAACATTTATACACTGTCTCATACATGCTCATCTTGCTAGTAATGCAATTTTACTTAAAATTTCTCATCAGGTATCACATACAATGAGTTTCGTGACATTGTTTTTTTTGTATATGGTGTATTGTGAAAACTTTTGTCCTCTGGGAATCTTATATAAGCAAATTCACTTATTTATCCAATCATGGACTTCCACTCCGATCTGCTGAACGTACAACACTATCCATACCTATCCATAATACAGAATTTCTCAGCTCTTCGTTCGAAGTACAATCAGCAAGATTATGGAATAGCCTTAGTCCGGATATTGCGTCGTCTAACTCACTTAGTATTTTCAAGAAAAAACTAAAGAAGGAATATTTAATTTATCCTTGAACACCTGATCCCGATTTCGTCTCCTGTCCTTACCATATCCTTTTTATTGCTATGAATTATAATTTTTTTTTGTTTAATAGTATTTAAGTGTTATACATATTTTATTTGATTTCTTTTACTCTTTTTTATTTGCTGTTGTACATACACAATGTTGTCATACTTTGTAATCTGGTTGGTTGGAAGAAGTTGCCTAATGGCAATAAGCCCGCCAGTGTACAATTATATTTGTTTATATTATGTACAAGAAGATGTATAAATAAATAAATAAATATATTATATTTGTTTAATAATTTAATAGAAATGTAGTATAGTGCATTTAGAGATTTCAAGAATAAAAAAGGAACACTTATTATGGTGTGGAGTTTATTGTTGGGTATAACCCACTCGTTTTACGTAGGTAGGTTCCTACTTGTGTTTGTTTCTATTTATCTCGTGGTTGCTTCATTACCATTTGACTGACACAGAATCTTTTTAGCGATCTGACAAACTGAAACTATGTAGATGTGAAAATATAGAGTTAACATCGTTTTTTAATACGGCTTAGAATAGTGTTTACACTCTTTTCTAGTATTATCGTTTTCGGGTGTCCCTTAAAAATCGAAATTCGGTAATCGAAAATACATCAGGGGGACAAGTCTGGTTTGACCGGCGAAATCAAAACCCTAGTGATTACCCATATCATGGATAGAATTATTATATGGAGCTCTATCCATGATATGGATAATCACTGGGGTTTTGATTTCGCCGATCGAACCAGACTTGCCCCCCAGGCTAAATAATATCTCAAAAATATTTTTACTGACAAAGTTATTAACATCTCAATAGAGACGAAGTTAGGTTATTATAGAAGAATCAGGAATTCAAGGCACCTACAGGGCTTACCTACATGCTTTTTTTATATGCAATTAAAAAGAAATATTCGATTACATCTCACAAAGTTCAGCAATGAAGTTCAACACTCATTCTGAATGTTGTCTTTTTAGGTGAGATGAGACTAGTGTGTGGGCATACACGCATGTGTCGTGGTTCTTTTTAATGAATATGCACACCTCCACACCTGTCGCTGATTACCCAAAATTTTGGGGATTTGCCGTGATGGTATAGTATGGTATGTATCTATATATTATAGTTATGTATTTATTTATTTATTTGGATTAGTAATCATCATGATAACAATTACAATACACAAACGATTTACAGAAAGGAGACCAATTACATACCAATCCCAGAAAGAACAGAAAAATGACTGTTACAAAAATAGAATAAAAAAATCATTTCATATATTGTAATAAGTATGTATGAATGGAGTATAGGTACATATATTTCTTACCAATATACCAATATTACCAATCTGTATAAAAAGAAAACAATTCTAACCATAAACGGGAAAACATCATCAGAAGAGGGAGAGAAGAGAAAATAAGGTGTACTAAATAAATAAGGTGTCAAATAAGGTTTTAATGTAATGTGAAAATTAAAGAACATACTTAATTAAATTACTTCAACTTAGAGATGGAAAGATGGATTTGGATGGATGGATGAAAGATCGTAATGAATTAATAAGAGGAAGCTTTGGAGTAGCCCCCATACCAGAAAAACTTACAGAAAGCCGACTCAGATGGTATGGACATGTAATGAGGAGGCAAAACGATCATGAGGTGCAAACTGCTCTAGCACTCCCAGAAAACAGAAAAGGAAAAGGACGTCCAATATCCACGTGGTGGGGGCAATATGAGAAAGCTCTTGGATAAAGCCCACATCCCAGCCCCGACAATACAGGACAGATCATCATGGCGCCAAAGGATTAGGAGAGCCGACCCTACCTAAAGTGGGATAAGGCAAAGAAAAAGAAGAGATGGAAAGATGGATGTCATCGTCTCAGGAAGCATAGTTTCTGTATCACAGACCAATAGGTCTATCAAAAGAAAAGAAAGATAAGAAGTACCTACATAAGGATCTTAAAAAGTTCCGGGTTGCGTAGAAGGAGGAAACACAGAACAGACCATACTATCACGCCATTTCCCTGATTGGGTTAGACAGAACAAACCGAACGCCAGACCTTTCTCTGTTATAATAACTTTCCCAATTTATTCCCGTCCATACAATGCCTCAATCACGCTCTTCTATTATTCTTACTTCTAATGCCTCCATTCTATAGGTATTAAAATACTGTATTCAAAATCTTATTCTTATTGTTAAGATACATTGAAAGTATAATTTACCTGAAGTTTTCTTAGAGGATTGACAATGGCGCAATATCGTTCAGCAGACAGTGCTGTGAGTGTGAAGACTGATACTCCAATGGAGACATCCTTGGCGCATTCTGATAGTCGACAGAGTGCTCCACCCCATGGCCAGGATTCCAGAGTGTAGATCATTGAAGCAAACGGTACACTGGTCACAATCACCAATAAATCCGCTAAGGCCAACGAGAAGATATACCTAAACAAACAAAAAGATTCAATGAATATATAAATCATATATTTATTATTATGATGAAATATTTTGATGGTGAAATTAATAAAATTAATTATTTTTAGGTATGACAAATCCAAGAGAAATAAGAGGAAGAAATTAAATGGATAAAATTATGACAATTATTAGAATCTTCGTATCATTTTATGTTACTCTCGGGCCGAAATCCCCTAGGACACCTATAGTTTTACAAATCCATACCTAGTTTTTTGTTTCAGTTAAAATATACAGAAATATTATCTAAATTGTTTTCATTATTGTGTTCTCGTTTTTGAGCTCAATTTCATTTGCGTGTATCTCTAAATATACGGGTATTATGTCTATGTCATATCTACTTGATGAGATTAAAACAATAAATATTGAATCAAGTTTAAAAATAACAGCCATAGAAAAGAAAATACTAAGTGGGGCAATAATTGTTATCAAATGTTAAACAGAATTTTCATGAGACCAACAGATTAATAAAATAATAATAGAAAAATCAACAATGGCATTTGAAACAAAATTTGTTCATTTATTAATCACGCAATCAATTCCAAGTCTTACGAGTTTATTTTTGTTGCTAAAAACGAATGCTTAATTTAAAATGATTAACGATTGTCTTAAATTTCTTAAATTTGCCAGTATATAAAAGAAACATGTATTACGTACTTCTAATAAATCGAGCCTGTGATGCAAACACTAAAATAAATCATTATACAGCATTGAAATAAAAAAATGTAATTGAAAACTATGTATGGAGAAACATTTAAATAACTTCCCCGGTAAATTCGTCTTTAAAACTTCTTCAATATTATAATAAGTATATCGAAATATAAAAAAATGTAATAAAGAAAAAGTAAGGAGAACAATTTTTTTCGAACCTTGTATCAAAAACGAAAAACTTTACCAAGAAAAAAATCTTAGCAAGTTGTTTGGTAAAAACTTTATCTTAAGAAACATTTGGAAATTTCGATCTTTGAATAATAAAAAATAAAAAATATCAGACTAACTTTTCTTTACTTTCAATTATTAAAATAATATTTGTCAACGATTGCTATTTCTGAACCAACTATTCAAAATATTTTTTTCATGTAGAATGTAGAATATCTTCTATTTTATTACATTTATTAAGTATTTTACCCAAAGTAAATTTAAAATCACACTAGCTAAATCTTCACTCCTTCCATTGCTTGATTATGGTGATGTATGTTATCTGGATGTCGATAAAAAATTATTAAATAAACTGGAAAGATAACAGAATGTCCGTATACGATTCATTTACAATTTCAAAAATATGATCTTGTTTTTAGTTATAGAAATATACGAGAACATATTATTATTATAATATAAAATAAATAAATGTATTCGTTGGCCAAAGATACGAGATCGTGGTAACATTCATCTACTGTCATTATATTATAAGATTATTCATAACCCCCATTCACCACAATTAAAAAAAAATAGCGTAAATAAAATGTTTCCTATCAAGTCACAGTATATCCCTTCGTTCTGCTGAACGCACCACACTAGCTATTCCCATTCACAATACATAAGTTTACAACAGCTCTTGTTTTCGAAAACAAATAGCTAGATTATGGAATGGCATAAGTGATGAATTCATGTCATCTCAACCCATACAAATATTTAAAGATAAAAGAACTTTATTTGTATAAAAGTTCCTAAATATTCCGTAACCTCTTTTTCCTTTGGTCAATGTTATTATTATTTTTCGATCTTCGTATTTTTTTCTCATCAAGTATTGTACCAATTTAACTTGACTTCACGTTGCTCGGTTGGTTGGAACAACTTGGCTTTTGGCAACAAACTTTCCTTTGTGCACTGATCTTACATGAAGATCCACAAATAAATAAATACGTTTATACATAATCAATCAAGATTTATTATTCTACGAAATATTTGCCACTTTTCAACAGCTGATTCTATAGAAAATATACAAACTCCTTTTAGGTATGTACTAACTGAATAATTTTTGTGTTTTCCAATATTAATTAGGTACTTTGTTTTATATAAATTAAATTTATTTTAATAATTTATATTTTTACTCCTCACAAACCCAAGGGCAGTTATGATTTCGCAATTTTAAGAGTACTTTTTTATTGCAGATTATCAACTGCTATCATGCTGAGATTGTATTCTGAAAGTTTCATCACAATGTATCTGTGTGTGTGTGCTATGTACTGTGTGCAGTGTGCTGTGTACGGCGTGTTCATTTTTACTTTATCCATTATAGACTGAAGTACTCATTCGATTCTATTCAAATTTTGCAAATGTATATATCTAATACTCGCTTAGACCCCATTAGATTTTGAACGATATATGAATGGTGCTTCTCAATTTTTTATCCACTTGTCAAATATTTCAAAGTGACCCCAAAGTGACTCAGGAAACTCAAAATTTGAACTTTTTATTTTCAAATTGGTAAAAAGGCACACCACTTACATAAAATGGCATTGAAGAGTTATCACGTTTTCACAATAAAATATTTAAATAAAAAATAATTTAACAAACTCGTTTCATGAAAATGCTGAAAATTTTCCACACAAAATTTGAATACTTTATAAATTGACTTGTTAGTGAGGAGTTTTGCGTTGGCCACAACCCACTCGTTTTATTTATCAATAAATGAAAATGGGTAAATAAAAGAGGAATTTATGATTGTAGAGTTATTGTCCTAGCTTAATTTTAACTATACCTACCCACAGTTATGAAATGTTACAATCTTAAAGCTGTATCGAATAATTTCAGTTATATCTCATTTCATAACCTACTTATCTTCGCCAATTTTAAACTTTCGAGCACATCTTTATTTCACTCATCACCAATGCGATATAAAATTTCAGAAATAGCATTAATAAAATAAACCCTTTTTTATATTTTCAATGAAAGATTTCGTGTTGAGTGATAAAGCGAATTTATTGCTAACATTAAAACTTTCCCATATTGTCGAACTCCTCCCCGTTTTCTCCTTGTGATACTTGGAAAATGCTGATCTCTTTAAAACATTATTGGGAAATAAATTTAATGCTTAAGGCCGAAATTATGGCATTAGCTGCCCGAAAATAATTTGGGGCATACCCAATATTACTCGAATAAAATCATATTATGAATCTACACTGTAACGCATTGGATAATGTGGTGAGGTGGGATGTTGTTTGACTCCTCTGCCGGTGTCTCGGACTTGATTGCCAGTCGACAAAAATTAAGTATTGCTTTTTTGTGACAAATTTTTAACATCTCAATACAGACGAAGTTGGAATATTGTAGGAAACCGGAAAATTAAGGCACCTACAGGACTTACGTCCTCTCATCGGCTGGTTTACGTGATCAATTTATGCGCTAGTTTCACCAATTATTCCTTCTTATTGACTTCCCTATCAATACAATTTTTGAACGTTCTATGTGATGTTTATATTTATATTTATTTACTTGCTCCCAAGAAACAAAGTTTCGCTTAGGGGAACAATTTTCAGTCAAACATAAAAATTAACAATGAAAACTTACGTAACTAACGTATATTATGTGTATGTTGGTGTGTGTGTGTGCAAAACAGGCCATATAACTAGTTTTGTTTAGTGTTTTTACTTATTGTTTGATATATTTTTGTTTGGATACATATACTTAAAATTTCATCGTCATAATCAAATTTAACACTTAATTATACTGACACATTTAAAAATGCAATTTCACACATCATTCACACAATATCTCACCATAATATGTAACCATTCCTAATATATCTTAATATACTACAATAACTTCAGCGACAACCTGTAATTGGCTTTATTCTTAATCAAATTATCTTTATGTTTTATAATTTATTATATGCTGTATGTTGTCCTTTTAAATAAATAAATAAATATAAATCATGACATGTTAGGTACTATATAAAATACGCATTTTCATGGAAACTGTACGAAATACGATGTAAATATTGTATATAAATGTATTGATGTGATTGTGAAATATTCCACCTCGGTACAGGCAAAGCCTAGTGAGGTGAATATATAATAATATGTAAATATTGTATATAAATGTATTGATGTGATTGTGAAATATTCCACCTCGGTACAGGCAAAGCCTAGTGAGGTGGATATATAATAATATGTAAATATTGTATATAAATGTATTGATGTGATTGTGAAATATTCCACCTCGGTACAGGCAAAGCCTAGTGAGGTGGATATATAATAATATGTAAATATTGTATATAAATGTATTGATGTGATTGTGAAATATTCCACCTCGGTACAGGCAAAGCCTAGTGAGGTGGATATATAATAATATGTAAATATTGTATATAAATGTATTGATGTGATTGTGAAATATTCCACCTCGGTACAGGCAAAGCCGAGTGAGGTGGATATATAATAATATGTAAATATTGTATATAAATGTATTGATGTGATTGTGAAATATTCCACCTCGGTACAGGCAAAGCCTAGTGAGGTGGATATATAATAATATGTAAATATTGTATATAAATGTATTGATGTGATTGTGAAATATTCCACCTCGGTACAGGCAAAGCCTAGTGAGGTGGATATATAATAATATGTAAATATTGTATATAAATGTATTGATGTGATTGTGAAATATTCCACCTCGGTACAGGCAAAGCCTAGTGAGGTGAATATATAATAATATGTAAATATTGTATATAAATGTATTGATGTGATTGTGAAATATTCCACCTCGGTACAGGCAAAGCCTAGTGAGGTGGATATATAATAATATGTAAATATTGTATATAAATGTATTGATGTGATTGTGAAATATTCCACCTCGGTACAGGCAAAGCCTAGTGAGGTGGATATATAATAATATGTAAATATTGTATATAAATGTATTGATGTGATTGTGAAATATTCCACCTCGGTACAGGCAAAGCCTAGTGAGGTGAATATATAATAATATGTAAATATTGTATATAAATGTATTGATGTGATTGTGAAATATTCCACCTCGGTACAGGCAAAGCCTAGTGAGGTGGATATATAATAATATGTAAATATTGTATATAAATGTATTGATGTGATTGTGAAATATTCCACCTCGGTACAGGCAAAGCCTAGTGAGGTGGATATATAATAATATGTAAATATTGTATATAAATGTATTGATGTGATTGTGAAATATTCCACCTCGGTACAGGCAAAGCCTAGTGAGGTGGATATATAATAATATGTAAATATTGTATATAAATGTATTGATGTGATTGTGAAATATTCCACCTCGGTACAGGCAAAGCCTAGTGAGGTGAATATATAATAATATGTAAATATTGTATATAAATGTATTGATGTGATTGTGAAATATTCCACCTCGGTACAGGCAAAGCCTAGTGAGGTGGATATATAATAATATGTAAATATTGTATATAAATGTATTGATGTGATTGTGAAATATTCCACCTCGGTACAGGCAAAGCCTAGTGAGGTGGATATATAATAATATGTAAATATTGTATATAAATGTATTGATGTGATTGTGAAATATTCCACCTCGGTACAGGCAAAGCCTAGTGAGGTGGATATATAATAATATGTAAATATTGTATATAAATGTATTGATGTGATTGTGAAATATTCCACCTCGGTACAGGCAAAGCCTAGTGAGGTGGATATATAATAATATGTAAATATTGTATATAAATGTATTGATGTGATTGTGAAATATTCCACCTCGGTACAGGCAAAGCCTAGTGAGGTGGATATATAATAATATGTAAATATTGTATATAAATGTATTGATGTGATTGTGAAATATTCCACCTCGGTACAGGCAATGCCTAGTGAGGTGGATATATAATAATATGTAAATATTGTATATAAATGTATTGATGTGATTGTGAAATATTCCACCTCGGTACAGGCAAAGCCTAGTGAGGTGAATATATAATAATATGTAAATATTGTATATAAATGTATTGATGTGATTGTGAAATATTCCACCTCGGTACAGGCAAAGCCTAGTGAGGTGGATATATAATAATATGTAAATATTGTATATAAATGTATTGATGTGATTGTGAAATATTCCACCTCGGTACAGGCAAAGCCTAGTGAGGTGGATATATAATAATATGTAAATATTGTATATAAATGTATTGATGTGATTGTGAAATATTCCACCTCGGTACAGGCAAAGCCTAGTGAGGTGAATATATAATAATATGTAAATATTGTATATAAATGTATTGATGTGATTGTGAAATATTCCACCTCGGTACAGGCAAAGCCTAGTGAGGTGGATATATAATAATATGTAAATATTGTATATAAATGTATTGATGTGATTGTGAAATATTCCACCTCGGTACAGGCAAAGCCTAGTGAGGTGGATATATAATAATATGTAAATATTGTATATAAATGTATTGATGTGATTGTGAAATATTCCACCTCGGTACAGGCAAAGCCTAGTGAGGTGGATATATAATAATATGTAAATATTGTATATAAATGTATTGATGTGATTGTGAAATATTCCACCTCGGTACAGGCAAAGCCTAGTGAGGTGGATATATAATAATATGTAAATATTGTATATAAATGTATTGATGTGATTGTGAAATATTCCACCTCGGTACAGGCAAAGCCTAGTGAGGTGGATATATAATAATATGTAAATATTGTATATAAATGTATTGATGTGATTGTGAAATATTCCACCTCGGTACAGGCAAAGCCTAGTGAGGTGAATATATAATAATATGTAAATATTGTATATAAATGTATTGATGTGATTGTGAAATATTCCACCTCGGTACAGGCAAAGCCTAGTGAGGTGGATATATAATAATATGTAAATATTGTATATAAATGTATTGATGTGATTGTGAAATATTCCACCTCGGTACAGGCAAAGCCTAGTGAGGTGGATATATAATAATATGTAAATATTGTATATAAATGTATTGATGTGATTGTGAAATATTCCACCTCGGTACAGGCAAAGCCTAGTGAGGTGGATATATAATAATATGTAAATATTGTATATAAATGTATTGATGTGATTGTGAAATATTCCACCTCGGTACAGGCAAAGCCTAGTGAGGTGGATATATAATAATATGTAAATATTGTATATAAATGTATTGATGTGATTGTGAAATATTCCACCTCGGTACAGGCAAAGTATAGTGAGGTGAATATATAATAATATGCAAAAAATGATATTGTTAATTTTTATTGAAAAATAAATAAATAAATCAAACAAATAAATATTAATTAAAAAAAATGTAAATCATGAAAATCTTATCATTTGAGAATAATCTAAAACACCATCGCCATCTCTGAAGATACGAAGAAACTTATTTTGTAACGCCATCTATTGTAAAAATTGTTTGTATACAATGAAAACAATAGTCCTTATACATGAGGTAACAATGTTTTCGCACAGATGTCACCCCTAAACTGCACCAGAAGTAAATTTTTGACTTGTTTACTTACTTGTACCAATGTTTATATAATTCGAATATTTTTATAGTTAGGTACATATAGGTACGCAAACATTGGATTTTTTCCCTGTCGGGAGTCAATGATATTTTATAAAAAAATTTTAACATCTCAATAGAGAAGAAGCTGGAATATTATAGGAGAACCAGGAACTCGAGGCACTTACAGGGCTTACGTCTGTTTTTCCTTGTCTGTTGCTTCCATTGTTTATTTATTATTATTATTATTTTTTATTTATTTATTTATTTATTTATTTATTTATTTATTTATTTATTTATTTATTAATTTATTTATTTATTTATTTATTTATTTATTTATTTATTTATTTATTTATTTATTTATTTATTTATTTATTTATTTATTTATTTATTTATTTATTTATTTATTTATTTATTTATTTATTTATTTATAATATAAAAAATAGGTTACAATTCAATAACATACTATCAGATAAGGGAATGTGTACATATAAACCAATTTCTCAATAGATGGCGTTACGAAAAGGTTTCTTCGTCACTTCATAGATGGCGATGGTGTTTTTAAGTTAATTTTCAAACAAACAAAATTTCATGATTAAAATATTCGGGGCCACTATTTTTACGACCGGAATTGGCGGGAAAAGCGTTTTCCCGCCAAAAAGTGTCTATTTACACGACAAATTTTCTGACGTCGTATATGTTTTTAGGTCATTTATAACCATAGAAAGCGCAGATAAATCAAAATACAAAAATATTTACCTTTGTCATTTTTTCAATGGTCATAAATATGCATCATGGAAACCAACTTGAAAAAAAAATAAATAATATTGGCATCTTATTACATTTACTTAATTTTTTAAATCATTTTTTCATCGAGATCTACAATTATAACAAAGTATAAACAAAGGTAAATATTTTTATAACTTGATTTATCTGCGTTTTCTGTGGTTATTTTGGTTTTCATCTATGGTTGAGTCGTGTAAAAAGTCGTAGCCTAAAATATTTCGCTATTGCCACCACCACCCGCTCTGCATATGGGGACTGTAAACGGCCCCTTCACAAAACGCTAAGTTAACGACAAGAAAAAAATGCATAGCACGAAAAGTAGCTCATGGAGCCCTCTAGATTAGCAATCTCGGCATCATAGTGCAAAAGACCTATCGACGAATCAATGTGAATGGAAGGTTCACACTCGTGGACTTCAGATCATTTTAAATAAGAAACATCAGGGGTATGATCAAGATCTCTGTCAAAAATTAACCTACAGGGAATCTAACAATAGTAAGGCGCCATAACTATGGCAAAACTTCTTAAAGGCTTTAAAATATATAGAATTTTGGATTGATAGGGAACGCTTTAAAAAGGCATAATTATTGGTGAACGTTGCGCTAGCGCATAAAGTGATCGCGTTAGCCTACCGATGACAGGTCGTAAGCCCTGTAGGTGCCATATTGTAGGTGTAATATTCCAATATCGTCTCTAATGAGATTTTCAAAATTTGGTATAAAATTTGAAAGGGGATCGCAAAGAGTAATTTATTCATTATATGACGGCGTATGACATAGTATGTATGGTAGAAATGAGGACATGAGGAAAGAATGTAAGGTTATATGAATAGAATGAAAGTGAAAACAGGACAAATTTGTCTTAAAATATCATTGACGTTTGATATTTTGATAAAATTATCAAATTTTGTATTTCATCCAAATGTAATAAATTGTTTGTAGGTAGGTAACATTTTTGTTTCATTTAACAGTAGATTATGTTTATTCTGTATTTGATTTTTTTGTTGTATGAAACAACTGCTTTTAATATTGGCAATATGAATGAAAATAATCTACGGACTGAAATAACATTATATTCTTAATTTCAACACGAAGAAAACTTTGAAAAATGTGTTCTTGATAATTTTTTTGTGTCGGTACTTGTACTTGTTTTTAACTTTTATTCGTACCTGCCTTTGATAAAATGTGACAAATGCCAATAAGTTGTTATTATGACTTGTAAGAAGATATACATCAAATCTCTTCTACCGACTCCATTTTTATTCATTCACTGAGTCTTTTTGAAAATCGAAATTAGCCCGTGGGGGCCTATATAGATCGTTTTGTATGTCATTGATCTGTTAATAAGAGATATTTATCTATATTACTTTGTTTGCTTTAAGTAAATTGCCTTTGGCACAGTATAAGTACCCACAACTGAATATTTATGTACGTACTACTGTCATTATATAATATGTATATTATTGTTTTATATAGGTACCTATCTGTGTCAATATAATTTGAATACCTATACTAGTAATCAACCAATGACCGGTTGCCAAAATTGGATCACTCGATTACTTTTACTTATATACTTATTATTCGTAACACCAAACATGTGTTTCCGTGGTGTAGTGGTTATCACATCCGCCTAACACGCGGAAGGCCCCCGGTTCGATCCCGGGCGGAAACATTGTTTTTTATTTTTATTAATAGTTAGCTTGACCCAAAAAAAAATAAAATTATAATTAAGAAATAGAAATATATTTTTTATTATATAGGTACATGCGTTTATTTGTCAATAATATCAAAATGATAAGACATTATCATTTGTGTAGGTAGGCCTACATGTGTAGGTATCGACCAAAGACCTTATAGTATCGACCTATAAATATATATTTTTTTATAAAGCATTAAGTTAAATAGAGCTATAGCGATCATAATATTTTATAATATGGTATAGGCAGAGAGTACCGAACGTCATATTTTATTCTGACATACTTACCTGTATATAAATAAATAAATGTCTGCAGATCGTAATAATGGTTAAAAAAATGATCAAATTCGATTCTATCGTGGCAGAAGGCCTGACATTGCCATATTTAGGTGATAACTTTACATTATGTTCCTCTATTTTTTCACTATTATTTTTTTGTAGTTTTTTTTGGTGTATGTATTGGATCCGACTTTTTAAAATACCTCTTTTTCACTGATAATTTACTATTAATAAGTAGTAGGTGTATATTTTTTTTTAGATAAATATAAATGTTGATATTTGCACTAAGCATAAAGTTCAATTATTTAAAAAATATTCGCCCAACGTGGGGCTCGAACCCACGACCCTGAGATTAAGAGTCTCATGCTCTACCGACTGAGCTAGCCGGGCATATGTACATAAGTTGTGAAATATTGAGTGATTCGGTTAGAACTAAATTGTTCAAGACGGGCTTATTTTAGCTGTGTATGTAGGTATTTATTTTCTTTGAGATACCTAATACATAAAATTTATTTATATATGAATGATTAAACATGAATCATAATCGATAAAATTATTTTAAAATAATTACTAAAAAATGCATTTAAGTATAAAAACATTGATAACTAAAAATATATATATATGTATATCTTTCTACTGATATATATTTTAATGTAAGTACCTTATTCCTACTTTTAAGAAAAACATATTATGTAACTATTCAAAACAAATAATAAATGCTCTAAGATCAATTCTATGGAATAAATTTTGTCTATTGCGAATATAACGGTAATACCTGATGCGAATATATCAAAGAAATAAGATGTGAGTGATGCAGAATAAAAAAAACATGTCATGATAAATAAAAATAAATAAATACTTCGACATATAAATGAATAAATACAAAATAAATCATACTTCGACAATAAATCTTAAATAAATAAATAAATAAATAAATATAAATAAATAAATCATAAATTATTCAATAAATCATCTTCGACAATAATTCTTCATACTTCGACAATAAATCCGCTTACACGGTTTGCCCATATTGATAAAACCATCAGTGATGAAAGTCTGACTGATGAAGAAAAGAATATGACACACCTACATCTGAAAGTAATGGATGGAGAGTCAAAGGGAGCCCGCGCTGTGAAATCATATATTTTTCTAAGAGTACCTAATATTGAAATTTAGAGCAGTAATCAGTGCTTTATAAAACAGTGGTTAATTGAAAAAAATACCACTTGTCAATTGGCAATTGTTGTTTCGAATTGGTTTTCATTAAAACGAAACTTAATAAAATAAGTTGTGAAAACAAACGTAACATAATAAAAAAAATACCTACCTAACATAACTTGTTGATTTTGTCGACGGATAATTCGTGGTGAAACTCCATTATACTAGGTATTAATGTAAAACACTCATTTGTTTAAGTTTCACCTTTTAATTTAAAACTGGCACTGACCGGTATCGATCTGTTGAAGATCATCGTCAGAGTGCACGAAAATGAATGTGAACAGAGTATAAATATAATTTAAATATTGGTACACAACTCTTTTTTTTGTAAAATTCTATCAGTTCGATTAGAATTGCCAGAAAGAACTGATGAAGAAAACTGGCAAACAAAACAGTTCGGTAAATATGTGCGATGAAAAAAAAGGTTGTGTACCAATATTTAAATAATTTATTTATACTCTGTTCACTTTCATTTTCGTGCACTCTGACGATGATCTTCAATAGATCGATACCGGTCAGTGCCAATTTTAAATTAAATAGTGAAACTTAACAAATTAGTGATGTTATTTATACCTAGTACCTAATATAACTTGATACATAACTTGATTTGATACAAAATCTAACTTAGATTAATATCAAAAATAGTATAAAATCTCCAAACATCATAGAGAATCATAGAGAATTAGACTGTGTTTTATTTCATTATTGAAGTTGACATATTCCTTGTGTCACCTTTGTGATATGTAATGTAATAAAAATGAGGTAGGTATTAAATATTTCAAAATAATATTTAAATGTTAGGTAGGTAGTGAGTACATAATATCTTATCATGTTTATACAATAATATATTTGGATAAGTATAGTTATGTATTGAGAGCAATTAAAAGTTGATAATTTGTTATCACACAAATATTTGATATACCTAGTATAAAATAAATTAAACAAAAAATCTTCTTTTTCTTATTTGATAGCGCTACAGCTCAAATCGAGCCTAGGCCTTCATCAGCAGACTCTAACGTCCTCTATCACCAGTTGTCGTCTTCTAGACACTTGGAGAAGCTGTTCTGCGTCCCTCTTCACAGCATACTTAGCTACCTTAGCTTCGGTCAGCCAACCCTCCTTTTTCCACTCGGATGCCCATATATAATTCTTCTGAGGAGCCGTTTTTACGGCATTCTTTGTAAATCGAGCAAACTTATGTGGAATACATGGCTATTGATAAATGATGTACAATAATTTATCATTACGCCGCCGGATCCCCCATGATTCATCTTCTAAAACGGGCCCGCAGATCCTCCTCAGGACTTTACTTCCAAATCAAACCATTATATATTAGATCGATTCCAGAGCTTTATCTACATGTTTTTTATTTATAATAAACTGAATTTTCTATCTCAATTTGATGATTATAAATTGTTTCGTTTTTGCTACAAGTAACGAGTATTATTTGTGGAGATTACAAATATCCATAATTGTACCTACCTCATAAGATTTTTTAAATACTTATAAATTACTGAAATATGTTTTCGAGATCAGAGAGGTTAAAATAAATTGAAGTAGTTACCTATGTTAATATTTTATCCCAAAAATTCAAAATAAAAGATGTATTTACATAAATAACACTCATTGCTATCAAAATAAAATACCAGATACAGAATATTTGACCAGAAATAAGCGGCAGAAGGTTTTTGATTTTCCATATAATATTAAGATACGATATTCTTCATACGAATCAATTTTCGTTGGAAAAAATTGTATTTCTCGCGTTGTTTTAATTACTCAATATTTAATTTTTTTTTTATTTTTTATTAACAAAAACAATACAAGGTTCACATATAAATCATAATTTAAAAAGGTATACAATTTCCATCATATAATTCATAATAACCCTCTTTAATTGAGATAAAATCTCGTGTTAAATGAGGGGAGTATCTATTTAATATTGTTACATTTACCAAAACATTGTACATCTATTAAAAAATATGAAGCTACACAAAACAAGAATGAAATAACTAAAAATAAATAAATAAATCAGTACAATTTTTTAATTTTATTTTTAAATATACTATAATTTTTTTCGAGTCTAAGACTCAAAGGGAGTTCATTAAACCACCTAGTACCTTTATACTTATAGAAATGTTGTGAGGCAGTTGTACGTAAAAGATAATATTATGTTTAAATGCAGGTTTATTGAAACAAATTAAACTTTTACAATCAACCCAAGGTAAAACGTCAAAAATTTTACTACAATTTGTGAAAAGTAGTATCTCGTATCTCGACAAATCCTTGAAGGCATTTTCTTTCAAATAGAGTGGTGAATACTTGGAATCAGTGGCGGCTGGTGACCTTAGAAGGGCTCAAAATTATAATTTTACCTAGAAGAGAAATTAATTTACAACAGGAATCAGAAAGCTGACATGTGACACAATATTATTTTCGTATATTAAAATTATCAGTGTTTTCCTGAATTATTTTGTTTATCGGAAATTAAAACGTGAACCGGATCATTTATGCTGTATTTGGTTGGATTTTTAATAACGTTTATAATAAAATGCATCGATAAATTATAAAATAATTTGTGACAGCTAGTAAAATTTGATCATACAAAATTGAAAAAAAAAATTCTGGCAACAGCCGCAAGACTGCGTCATGATTTTACATATTTTATATCTAATATCATTTTTGTTTTTTTTTTGCAATATTATGGTTTCAATTAATTAAAAATATATACTAATATAATTCGGATGATTTATAGTTTAAACTATGTTATATTACGATATCAATTAATGTTAAGCAGCCCATTCACGATCGTGCCAAGCGGCGTCGTTCCATATGGACCGGCTCTATTTGGAGCATTGTAAAATTTTCATCACACTCACGGGCGCGCCATCGCGCCATCGAGCCATCAAAATTAGTATAAGCAAGCGGTCGGCGCTTTCGCATTAATAAGTTCTATTTTTTTTCATTTTCAAGTAAAAATGAGTTATAATTCTGATGATGATTTTTATACAACTGCTATTTAGCGGTTTGTTTATAAATAAATAGAAAAAAAATAAAGAGAAATGTTGTATTTTCGCATTCACGAGAGTGTCAAACAGCTCGGCGCAATGAGATGGCGCAATGTACAATGTAATGTTTTCACACTCACGAGCATGCCGTGCCGACAGGATGCGCCGCGCCGTTTTCGCGATACTACAAAGTTTCGATCGTTTGGAATTCCATTTTGGTGTGTCAGGCCAATTGGGCTGCGCGGGATTTGACATTCACGAGCGCATTTTGGAGTGATGGCAAGCCATTTGGAAGGATGGCATGATCGTGAATGGGGGCCTTTAGCCTCAAGGAATTGCAACTGCTTACTAAGAGTTCGACTATCGCAATGCACAACAAAATATGAATGAATGAAAATATACTATAATCGTTCTCGGGCACTGCCCCGTTTTGCTCGAAATCGGCATATATTCAGAGTGTACGGCGAGCTGTTGCAGCAGCGAGCGGTCGCGTGAATTGTATGGGTTCTCCGGGCAAAAGTCGACTGTGCCCGAGGAATGAAATATTTCATATAATCTTGCTTGCTTTACAATGCAGGTAAGTTACTTTTACTTTTTGCATTCACTAAAGATACTACAGGTGTAAGACGGCAAACATTAATTAGAAAAATAATGTGTACTCAAGATTTAATTTCATGCATTTTTTGGAATCTTTTGAACAAAGTGTTTGGGAGGGCTGAGCCCGAGAGCCCTTTAGGAAGAGCCGCCACTGCTTGGAATAAACTGCCCCAACATGTTTTGGATGCTGAAAATGTCAATATTTTCAAGAATAGACTGGACTTTTATTGGACACAGCAAAATAGAAACAAATAATAAAATTCTACAGTGGATATAGGCACATCAGCCTTGGGCTGCCTGCCCATAAATTAATCCAACTGTCGATTTGTTCAGGAGAACTTTGTTCTCTTAACATATCGACAATGTATCAAGCCAGGATACGCGAGAATTGTATGCAGAGGTCTACTTTTTTCACGGCTTTTCCAACTTTGAAGTCAAAAAACACCAATTTAGAGGCTTCGCAGCATATATCTTCCACACACGGAATTACTCAGAATTTGGAGTAGAACATTTCGTGTGTCTGTGTGTGTGTGTCTGTGTGTGTGTGTGTGTGTGTCCGTCCCCCCCTTATAACTTTTGATTCGCTCAATTTACAGAGCCCAAAATTTAAGAATATATAAAAAGTTATAGGCTTTCAAAACTTTTATACTCAAAATATTGAATTTTTGATTCAATCAGGGGTTATCAACTTTTGAATTTTTACTTTATTTTTCCATATATCTCAGAAACCGTAAAAGCTAGAACGCTGAAAATTGGTATAAACATAGACAAATACAAAATATCAAATTAGTTTTTTTATAAAAATTCCAGGGTTTCTCAAACATTTTTTTTAAGAAAAATATTTTTTTTATGAAAAATTTATGAGTTTAACTGCCTACATTTCCATTTTTTTTTTAAAATATCGAAAAAAGCCGAAACACCCAAACTAGAAAATTTAATTTTCTATAAAAAATATTAAAATTGTATCAGCACATTGCAAATTTTTTTTAACAATTTTTATAAAAATTGAATTTAGTGACGACATTGTTTCATACAATTTGTATGGAAATAGCCTACTCACAATATCTAAGAAGACTTAATAGTTTGATACTAATCTCCAAACATACATTTTTTTTTTTTTTTTTTTATTTTTTATATTTTTTTTTTTTAAAATGAATATGTCCTTGTTAAACAAGTACATATACATCTTCCTACGTTCCCTAAAATAAGCAAATAAATGCTTGTGCTTAGGTGAACGAAATCGGTCGAGGCAGGATTCGAACTCGCGACCACTGGATTACTAGCCCAGCGCGCTAACCGCTCACATACATACCATCATGCTGTTTTCACATTCTGGGTAGGATCAATGGACTAACCTCCATACTATCCTATCTTGACATACATACCTAGGTACATGTGTTGTATAGAAAACCAAATATCTTAAAATATTAAATAATTTGTATTTATGTATGGGTTTATAGTTTGGTACTTATTCTTCAACTATACATACTATCGCTATCGACAGTTGGATCTCATGTGTTACATGCAACTAGTAATAAATTAATAATTTTACGCTTTGTGTCACCTACTTGTTTATTATTTGAAGAAGAAAATTGATTCTTACAAATATAGAAAGATATTTTCGAATGCATTTAGATTTTAATAATTAAAATCTGCGGTTAATACATTTATCCTACATCCTTTTTTTCCCTTGTCTCTATTGGAATTTCAATCGATTTATAACTAACTTTCCGACCAATTAAGCTTCTGAAACTTGCATAATTTGTGTATTCCCGATGAAAATACACGTAAAAGTTGTTTTCAGCTCGATTTATTTGATATTTTAATAAAATTGAACTATTTTGTATTTCATAAAAATCGACAAATTTGTTTTAAACGCCTTGACATCTGCAAACTGTATATCGATCGTCATTTCAACGCGAATAAAACACTTGTGTCGTTGAACATAGTCAAAACAGACAACTTTCTTTTTACGGTTGAAGATAACGTATATGTACATAAAAATTCATATCCAGCCTATATCATTAAGACGATGTAGGGAAATCATATTCTTCTATAGAGATTGAATAAAGAATTGTATCATACATAAGATTGCATGCCAAGTAAATTAGCAATTTATTTTTTCCCCTTTCTATACGGTATTATGTTAATTCACATTTCAATCAGTCAATTGTTAAATGAACAGAAGGCGGGGTTACTCAAGTAAAAATAACTTAATCCAAACTTATTTCAATTAGATTAAACAAAACAATCTACCAGATGGCAAGCGGTGGATCGCAATAGTAAGCTAAGAGTAAATTTAAAAATAGAACGACGCTTAAGAAATATACCTATAGTAAAATATTGCAAACAACGAATAATGTAGGTATGCATTCGTATTTAGATTTTTGTCACAGAATGACTAATATGGTAGGTAAATTTAATGCCGGATGCCATTCCTGAATTACAAATCACATAAATATTTGATAAAACGAGTGGGTTGTGGCCAACGCTAAGCTCCTCACTAACAAGTCATTCTATAAATTGCCTAATGACAATAAGCCCGCCAGTGTACAATTATATTTGTTTATATTATGTACAAGAAGATGTATAAATAAATAAATAAATAAATAAATATAAATTATTCAAATTTTGTATGGAAAATATTCAGCATTTTCATGAAATGAGTTTGTTAAATTATTTTTGATTTAAATATTTTATGAAAACTTGATGACTCTTCAATGCCATTTTATAAAAGTGATGTGCCCTTTTACCAATTTGACAATAAATATTTCAAATTTTAATTTTCCTGAGCTTGGGGTCCCTTTGAAATATCTGATAGTTAAAAAAATGGAGAAGCACTATTCAGATATCCTTCAAAATCAAATAATAAATAAGCGAGTTAATAATTTAAAAAAAAATAAGCGAGTATTAGATATAAAATATTTGCAAAAATTGAAATGAATCGAATGAGTACCTACTTTAGTCTATAATCGATCAAGTAAAATAAACACGCCGTACATAGCACACAGCACATAGCACACACATAGTTACATTGTGATGAAACTTTCAGAATACAATCTCAGCATGATACTTGTTGATAATCTGCAATAAAAAAAAATATTCTTGAAATTGCGAAATCATAATTCCTCACTATATCCCCTTGGGTTAGTGAGGATTAAAAATATGGAAAAAAGGATAAAAGTGTAGGTAAATGAGACAATTTTAAAATATTTATATGTCTGGCACGATCTTATAGTGACATCTATGTAAGAGTAGCACTTTGAGGATATATTATGCATTGATTGCTTATATTATTCCTCAAAAGATGGCGACAGCATCATTTGGTTATTTTCAAAATATAATTTGTTATTTTAATAAGATCAAGAAATATCGTTTCGATTAGAAATGATTGTGTTAATTTTTACCTAAGGTTCAAATAAAAACCCGTGTATTAATAAGTTCAGTAGAAACCTGACGTGGAAGGTAAATTTTGATAGGTTTTATATCTAAAACCTTAGCAAAGTAAGAGTCATTGTATTTTCGATTAATTAATGTAGGTATTTTACGTGTTTTCAATGAACTTCATAGAAAATTAAATATTAATTTTATCTTTTCAAGTATGTAGCCAAATAAACTCAAGGAGTAAATTAGCTTAATTATGATCGGTAACCCTTTTAATTTTCTGCCAGAAAAGAGACGGCTCTTGTAACATTTAAGTAAGTTTATAAACATGCTTTCAAGAGTCACTTATTTCCAAAAACAATAGTCGTTGAATCATTTAAGTCCAGCTTAAGTTCTATCATGAAATATTTATGTTGAAGTCCCAAAACACAATTTGTATGAGACGAATAATAATTAGGTACCTACTGTTTGATAATATGACGAGTAATTTGTTATGTATGCAATTTTATTGATTGGACCGTTCGGGCCCATAACATCCTACATGCATTGAATTTAAGCGAAAAATAAAAAAAAAAATTCAAATTGAGGACACACTTTTCAAAGTGTTCTTCGCGTTGAAATGAAATATAAAAAATATTTCAGGTCAGTCCGTAGATAATATTTATTCATACTGCCAATGTCGAATACACAATGTCAAATGCAGTTGTTGTATATAACAAATAAAGGTTAATTACAATACAGACCATAAGTGAAACAATATAAATGGAACTAAAACAATTAGGTACACTAATTTTGTATGAAGAACAAATTTGTTCAATTTTATTGAAATATTAATTTAACCAAGCAGAGATATTTAGTGTCATTGGGAATATACAAATTCTGACATTTTCAGAGCTCTGAATTGACGGGGAGTTGGTTAAAAATCAATTGCGAAATTCCAGTATGTACGGACTGAGGTGAAGTTGAGAGTAAAAAAATTGAGTGACAAATGAGATAAAATCATAAAATTTATGGTCGTTAATGAATATTAATATAAAATAATAATTCAAAATTCAGAATTATTACGATTTTCTGTCTTGTCTTTAAAAACCTAGGTACAATAAATATTCATTAATTCTTATTTTGAAACTACCTATAAAGGTACGAAAATGAATTAGAGATAATTGACGATGGAAAACATATAAACATTGTATGTACATATATGTGGACGTGTGTGTGTGTGTGTGTGTATGTGTGTATAATATATAATACTCTTTTGTATATTATGTAAGAATTTTTTTCTTCATTAGTTGTGTATGTACCTAATCTATATTTTGTAAATAATTTTTCTTCTTTATAATATTTAATGTAAATTTTGTATGTAAAAGATATGGTTTTTGTAGCATTGCACCCCCCTGCTCACAGACTAAATTATAAAAAAAAACCATTGGTAAAATATTGAACCATTGAGCATGAACCATTGGTAAAATCTTGCCTAAATAACAGATTGCTTTTCGAAAATGTTTTTTTTTCATTTTTTGTGTATGTTATCTATATGTGTAAAGGATTTTTCTTTATTATATTTAATGTAAATTTTGTATGTAAAAGATATTGTTTGTGTAGCATTGCACCCCAAATGATTTTATTTTAATTTTTTGTGTATGTTATCTATATTGTGTAAAGGATTTTTCTTCTTCATAATATTTAATGTAAATTTTGTATGTAAAAGCACTGCACCCCCCTGCTCACAGACTAAATTAAAAAAAAACAATATCATGAACCATTGGTAAAATCTTGCCTTGGTAACAGATAGCTTTATTTCACTTAACATTAGCTTTATTTTAAATCTATTCTTTGGGATATTTATTAAGTCTTGTAAAACTTACGTGTTCGGTACATTTCTCATTGCCCTGTGCCGCAAAAAAATGATGACCAAAGTTCCATTTCCCAAAACTCCAACGACAAATATGAATGCAAATAGAACTGGAACTATGTAGGTCTCTGGTCTCTCCGAATAAGGAGTGTATTCATCGTCTTCAACAATTGATGGATCGACCGTGTGAACTTCCTTTGCATGTGACAACGTCTCATTAATAGCCGCTACAGTCACATTCTCGAGCCATTTTATCATTGTGTCCTCCATTTTGGCAGCAGCCCAAGATCATCTATGCGCATGAGAATCTGAAACAAAAAGAAAATCATTTTGAACTTCAGCAATATACATGTCACGAGAACAGTACCTACAAGTACCTATTTACTGCCAAGTGCCTGAAAGGAACAACGTTTTGCGATGGATAGTTCATAGTTATAGCTCACTTGGTTGAACAGCTATCCAGCAAAAAATACATGGGTCTCTTACATACAAATCAAATACAGCGTGTCTCAAAAGAAATTTTATACTTAGTGGATCGATTAAAAAAAAAAGTAAGCCGTGTATTGAAAAAATGTTTATTAATAATGAAAGTGCACAATTTGGGAATTTATTTCTTAAAAATAATATCGTCCAAATGTAGACCCTCGCGTTCGCAGCACTCATTTAATCGAACAGTAAAATCACTTATGACGGCTCGGCAGGTGGACTCAGTGATGGCTACCATTTTGTGACGGATATTTTCTTTCAAATGCGCCAGGGAAGTCAGTTTATTGGCGTAAACTTTAGATTTAAGATAACCCCATAGGAAAAAGTCCACAGGGGTTAATTCAGGACTGCGTGGAGGCCAATTTATGTCACCTCTCCTGGAGATAAATTTGCCTGGGAAAATTTCATGAACTCGTGGCAGAGATGTATTGGACGTGTGTGACGTTGCTCCGTCCTGCTGGAACCATGTTCTTTGGTAATAGCCAGAATAGTTTTGCAGTTCAGGCACCAAGAAGTCGTCTAACATCTCCACATAACGCTCTGAATTCAAATATAAACTTTCTTTTGAAACACTCGTATTTTCTGATTAAAATAACAATACATATTATAGAATATTTTAATAGTTGCATATTATACGCAAACATTTGTTTTTTTTCCCTTGGAGAGAGTCAATGATATTTTTATGTTAAATTTTAAATATCTCAATAGAGACGAAGTTGAATTTATAAGGAACTCAATAAAAAGGCATAATTGGAGAACTTTATAACGCATAAAGTGAACACGTAAACTAGCCCATAACAGGTCGAAAGTACCTTGATTGCCCGATTTCCCTATAATATTCCAACTTCGTCTCTATTTAGATATTAAAAAAAATGTCATCAAAATTCATATTATGTAGAATTATAAAAGTAGACATACATTTTTGTTCACTTAATTTTATAAATTATAATGAGAATCGAAAATTAAACACACGGATAAGTAACGTGCTTCCTTTTATAAGGTTATGTACACCCTTACTCCTGTCGCTGGCTACCCAAATTATGGGATATGCTTTGAAGGAATGGATTAATGAAAATTGTATATATTTTTTTCTTTTGTTGCAAAACGTTTCTTTGCACCATGTGATTGTGTCAAGTTTATTACCGTATGACAATTTGCTTTTATTCAAAAACAATTTTCGGTCATGCGAAGCAAAATTTCCATGACAAATATTCTCATATTCATAAATACGAGGAAGCATATACTACAGTAGGTATATATACACCTTTTGACACTAATAAACTTTATCTTGAAAGATCTTTGCGCAACTTTTAATTCTATTTTATCGTGTCATTAAATAAATTAAATGAAGTGAAATAATCCAAAAACTGTTAACTTTAATATTTTTCTCTAATAATAAAGGTCAATATATAAAATATGTATATTCATCAAGATCGTGCGCTCAAAAATCTTTTGCCAATAAGCATCGATTTTACATAATTTACTTGTTTTTAAATAGTCCATAGCAATTGTGATTGATTATCTTAAAATCTGACCTAGAATATAAATATTTGTTTGTTTGTAATATAATTATATAGTCGTAAACATATTTCTGAGAATAGTTATTTTAGTATACACTATTGTTAATTTTATACATTTCACTGTCATGTATAAAATTCACTGTCAAGTTTTGTGTAGGCAAGTGACAATTTTATCTTATTAGGTTGCTTGTGAAGGTGTTGTACATATAGTTTTATATAAGATCATAATATTTTCCCTAATAATGCTTTATCTACATTATTTTTTTTTAAAGACATAACAATTGATATAGACAACAAAAACATTTACTTTGCCTTGGGTGAAATAAATAGAAAAACCTTCGTCAAACGCCACTGGTGTGAAAAATTAATATAGTCGATAAAGGTTAAACTCTCCTCAATAAATTGTGTTAATTATAGGTTATTGTTTTGTGGTAAAGCTCTAAGCCCACTTCGTTTTCACTGTCCACTTAGAAGAAATATAAACCAGTATCTCTTTTACATTGAATTTTCAAGAACAAACTAGCTATATGCCAAATTTATACATTCATAGAGCTTGCACTGGGTACAACAGAAATTGTTTGAGTGACCCAGATTTGGATATGGAAACACTGGTTAGTTGGAAGAAATTGCAGTTGGTAATAAACTCGCCACTTGCGCAGGGTGCAAGGAAGTGTTTATTTATTTATTTATATGTTTACTTCGCGTTTATATCTACTTATTTATTTATTTACACAATATACGACATAAGCCATTTATTTACTTGTTATCATCATCATCATCATCCTCAGCGTTACAACCCTTGATGGGTCCTAGCTGCCTCCAAGAATCTTCTCCAAACTGCTCTATTGTTGGCTGCCACTTTCCAGTTCTGCTGCCCCATAGCCCGACAATCCCCGACAACGCCGTCCAACCATCGTAGCTTAGGTCTCCCTACGCTTCTTCTACCGGTTGGTTTGTTAGTCAACACCCTTTTTGGGAGCTCCAGATCATCCATACGGTGTACATGACCCAGCCAGCGTATTTATTCACTTGTTACAATACTAAAATTAATTACGGAATTGAAGATGCTAAGGTGGGCTGGGGGTCTGACAAAGTTTGACAAAGTGAGGAATTTCCACGTCCGCGGTAGTTTCAAAGTGGCCTCAATAGACGAAAAAATAGTCGAGAACAGGCTGAGATGGTATGGCCACATTTTGAGACGACCGACGGACAAAATGATAAATAAAGCCTTGGACATCGAGACTCTAGCGAGAAGACCAGGCAGACCACCAGCCACATGGCTGTCGAGCATCAAAAAGCATCTGCGAGAGAGGGAGCTGAATCCTGATCTGGCACAGGACAGGCGAGTTTGGCGAAATAAAATAAGGAGAGCCGACCCCTAGTAAATGGGACAAAGGCAAGGGCGAAGAAGAAGAAGAATACTAAAATTAATTAATTACAAAGACAAAAATATATTAATAGTTAAAAATAAAGATTGAGATCAAATTAAACAAAAAATAATTAGAATATAAAATAAAATTGTTCAGACAAAGAAATAAATGATCCAATCAAAGCTTCAATAAAACAATAATAATAGGGTTGATAGGTAGTAAAGGTACCTCCTCAGAGCCTAATCCTTTGATATGATAAGTATCTGGGTGAGATCTCTAATATCTCGAGAATGAGATTGGGTCATTGCTCAATCGCCTCTCATCTTTATAAAATAAATATAAAAGAAAACCCTTCATGTGCATGCGGAACAGAATTGGAAACACTAGATCACGTGTTCTTTGAATGTCCGATGCACTTCAAATAAGACATAATATATGTATATCCCAACTTAAAAGTCCCTCTACCAGTTAACATTTCGCATCTATTATCATTTAACTCTCTTGCAATTTATTCCGCAATATCTAAATTTATCCAACCGTCGATTTGTTCAGGAGAACTTTGTTCTCTTAACATATCGACAATGTATCAAGCCAGAATACGCGAGAATTGTATGGAGAGGTCTACTTTTTTCACGGCTTTTCCAGCTTTGAAGTCAAAAAACACCAACTTAGAGGCTTCGCAGCATATATGTTCCATACACGGATTTACTCAGAATTCGGAGTAGAACATTTCGTGTGTCTGTGTGTGTGTGTGTCTGTGTGTGTGTCTGTGTGTCCGTCCCCCCCTTATAACTTTTGATCCGCTCAATTTACAGAGCCCAAAATTTCAGAATATATAAACAGTTACAGGCCTACAAAACTTTTATACTCGGAATTTTGAATTTTTGTTTCAGTCAGGGGTTATCAACTTTTGAATTTTTATTTTATTTTTCCATATATCTCAGAAACCATAAACGCTAGAACGCTGAAAATTGGTACAAACATAGAAAAATACAAAATCTCAAATTAGTTTTTTCAAAAAAATTCCAGGGTTTCTCAAAAATTTTTTATTAAGAAAAATATTTTTTTTATGATAAATTTATGAGTTTAACTGCCTATATTTCCAAAACTTTTACAATTATCGAAAAAAGCCGAAACACCGCAACTAGATAATTTAATTTTCTATAAAAAATATTAACATTGTAGTAGAAGATCTCAATTTTTTTTTAACAATTTTTTTAAAAATTGAATTTAGTGACGACATCGCTTCATACATTTTGTATGGCAGTCGCCTATACACAATATGTAAGAAGACTTAATAGTTTGATACTTCATCTCCAAACAAACATACATACCATCATGCTATTTTCATATTCTGGGTAGGAAAAAAGGATCTTCCTCCATACTATCCTATCTTGACATACATACCTACATATGTTGTATAGAAAACAAAATATCTGAAAATATTCAATAATTTGTATTTATGGGATTATAGTTTGGTACATATTCTTCAACTATACATACTATCGCTATCGACAGTTGGATCTCATGTGTTACATGCAACTAGTCTTAACCAATTGTATTAATATGTAAGTCGTAAGATTCAATAACTTATTTTTTTATTTTTTCTTCCATTTGGCACAAATCACTCTTCTAAGGGTGGGTTGCCTAATATTATAAAAGAAAAGTATCTGGATGGGTGAATTATTCCCAATTGAAAGCTTGATGATGCGTTTTTTACATTTTATTTTGTTCTATTAAATGATTTACAATTTACGCATTTATCTGCTAATTCTTTTGAGGAAGTCTCTACTGGTAATGATAATAATTGATTGTTATTATTTGTCGTGCTTAATTGTTATTAATATCATTAGTAAATTGGCCAGCGCCGTAAAAAAAATAGCATTTTTGGGATATTTTATATGTGCTGTGTTTTGTTGTGCACATATTTACCTAATTAATTGTGCCCCTTTAATTTAATTCACTATTATTCATACATCGGGACACGTGGGGTACAAATCGTAATATGAGTTGCCAGTGGTCGATGATTTCCCCCACTCCCCTCTCTACCTTTCTCCGTTCCAATCCTGTCTTTAAAATTGTTAAAATGTTTTCAAATTTCTTAAAATCTCTTAATACGTACATTTTAAAATACTATAGTTGGCAATATAAAAAAAAATCATTGTATTTTTGTATAAATTTTCCTTGTTTGATGTTGTGTTCTATAAAATAAATAAATAAATTATGAAATATAAAGTTTTATTATTTTTAAGTATACTTATAAAATCAAAGCAACACTGTCCAACCTTTCCTTCTCTCTAAAAAGTATTGCTACCTACATCATTCATCAACATTACTATAACTCGTCGTGCCGTGTACCTACACTGACAGTTTCGATACAAGACGAAATATATGTACATATTTCACATTATTTTATATCGATCAATCAAAAACTTCGCGCCGTGCACGTATTATACCCAAAACGTGATTGGAAGCGCTGTTTTAAATCAGCATAAAGTGTGAAATAAAAGGTGAGAGTGGGTGCCTTCCCTAAAGACCTGCCGATACGAAGGAAGATAGCTGCCACCAGGTATGTGCATTATGTGCAATATTCTCTTCTCTCTATATTCAACACAACGAGTTTTATCAAATAAAATTTCTCTTTTGTTCCACAAATACTTATTTCCTTTAACAGAACGTTCGTTTCAGTTGATATGACCCTATCAACTGATAGATATAACATGCATTTTGCAATATATCTAGCCCAGCTCTATTTTTCTCAATTTATTATTAGAAACTCAAATAGAGTAATTATGACAATCATGTTAAAATGGGACTTAGAATACAATGATACTGTATGCAATATACCTACTTATATGGAATCGAATTTATGTCACGAAGGTTGTTATAATATTATTAATAAATATTATCATATTGTCACCAATATTTTTTCGAGGTTATTAATAATAATCTTTAATTATTTTTATACGTTATTAAATACCTCATTTTCTTGTGGTTTTTGCTGTTATTTTATTGTATTTAAATAATCTTTTTATTTATTGAAATTTGAGGTAAAGTATCTTTATTTTATCAAATGTAAAAGTTATTTTTATTTAATGTCCTGGGGGGGCAAGTCTGGTCCGACCGGCGAAATCAAAACCCCAGTGATTACCCATATCATGGATATTTATTTATTTATTTAATATTGCTTCTCGGGCAACTAACAGTTACTTTTGTCAAATAACACGCACCCGATAACAAGTTGCCACATTCTGGAGACTTACGATATTAATCGTTTCACAGATTCAGACTGAAAACACTATTAAAAACCGTGTCTCCACTGGGTATCGAACCCGGGACCTTTGGATAAGCAGTCAGATACCTAACCAACTGAGCCACGAAGGCCGACAATTATCATATGGAGTTCTATGACTTCTAAAGATATTGTAGAACCCCATATAATAATTATATCCAGGTTTTGGGTAATCGTGAGGGTTTTGATTTCACCGGGTGAACCAGACTTGCTCCCCTGGTTCAAGTTTACATGTAAGGTACCTATACTTTTTTACAAGATAGTGTTTTGTATCTTTTTACTGCAGATATATATTTTTTTTTGTTTTGTTGACTTTTTTGTGTTATTTAGGTTTTTATTTGTATTTCTACAATGAGTTTAATCATTTAATTTCTATATTCTATGATGTTACATATTTCAATATGTGTATTTTTAATGTTTTCAAATACCTTGCTATGTAAAAGGCAATTTTTTTGGTATATTGTTGAGTTTCAATATTTTTTATGTTTTGTATTATTGTACATAATGTACTTATATGCTTGTTACTTTTTAATTCGATTTGTATTATTGCAATGTACTTTTTTTGTTTTTTGATATATTAGGATATTTTAGCCGTAAATCAAAAAAAATCTTTTTCTTCTTTCTCTTATAAAATCTTTCTCTTTCTCATATACCTAATGTAGGTAGCCACCCATTTTAATCGTATTATGTTTTTAATAAGGGTCAAAAGGATGTTTATGTTGGGTAACAAAATAAACATACACGTTACCTACAAAAATGTGTGTTCTCACAATTAACCAAAACTTCCACGTGAAAAAAGTGTTACTAACTCATTATTTTTTGTAGGTTGGCATCACACAATGTAAACAAAAAAAAATAATAACAGCGATTTAGGTAGGGTCAAAAGCCACTCCACAATGTTTGCCATTTAGGTAAACGCAATAAACACTTTATTCCGGATTTTTCGCTTGCTATCAAAATAGTCTATTTTTCCAATAAGAACAATGATTCCAATAAGAATAAGAACAATGATACGATTTTTGTCTTAACAAATTAATTAACTAGCATTATTCAAAAACCATTTTAAATAGAGAAACTGACTGCGTGCTTTGTCAAAACTGATGAAAGTATTTTGGTCAATTATGTTACGAGAAGGGAGCCTAAAATTTAGAAAAAAAAAATAGTGGTTGTTGGTTAAGTCGAAGAAGAGAGTCTTCGGAGACGATCATGTCTTATCTATCATGTATTTACTCTTTACATAATAATATAAACATATCATGTAGGTATATTTTTTGTTTTATTATTTATTTATATTAAATTTAAGGGAGACATACAGCAACTTGCAAAATACATCAATGAATGTTAAATATTTGCCAAAATAGTTTCCTCATCATCATACATTAAATTGTGCGTAATATAAAAATATAACAACTAAAATATATGTAAATTGCACAGTACATTTGAAATTACAGAAATAAGAAATTGAAATAAAATATTTAAAATACAAATCCAATATACTCCTGCAATATTGCGGATATGTGTTGTTCAATATATCAGTACCATAAAACCTAGTATTTTAGAAGCTTTTGTTTTTTCCCTAATAAATAAAAATATAATATTATACATATATTATATTCTAGTATTATCTAACCCTAACGAGTATCTGACAGTTAGTATTATCTGACTAGATGAGAGAGTAAGTACCTCTTGTTGGTAATTTCCGTATTATACCACCCACTGACTTACATCAATTAAGTTTGCCTCAGTATTCAGAGATCCTTTGGCCAATTTCCTACACAACGTTAAATGTAGCTAGATGAATACCATTATTACTCTTCCTTCAAAATTCTCATAAACTGTTGAATATCTCTAACCACAAAACACTTAATTACTTCTTATGAATCTTTACGAACCTACCTACTTAAAAAATCACACAATTTTTTAATTTCCTTTTCAGAACATATTATTATAGTGTCAAATCGTGCATCTATATTTTGAAAATGCAGGCGGAGAAAATAGAACGTCAAACGAACCAATTTGTTATTTTAACATCGATCGTTTTCCCGACCAGTTAGAGCTCTGCAACTTTCTGAACTGGTGTATTCCCTATTACAAATTACAATATATGTTCCAGCCAGTAGCGAAATTGTTTATAGAAGCCGAAAATCTTGGCTTGCCTATGAATAGAAATTCAAGACCTAATTGACTGTTTTAACTGTATGTAGATACGATGTTTGACAGGGCCACAAATGTAAATATTATTTTGGTATGTGATTTGGAAATATTTTCATGGCCACCCAAATGAACATCGATGCTAAAAAACATAAAATTTTCGACATTTCCCAATTTATTTATTTGAATTTTTCTGTACATATAATTAGTACACTGGCAGGCTTATTTCCTAATGGCAATTTCTTCCCACGAACCAGACTTAATGTTTAATATAAAAAACAAAATGTACTTTGGCAATAAGATATTCAAATTACAAAAATAAACAAAGATAGCAGAAGAAAAGTATAAAAAACAAAGAATATAGCATATAAGAACAATTCATAGCAATGATAGGAAAATTAAAGGATAAGGAAAGGAAGAGGAGAGGAAGATGTAATCAGGTATTGTCAGATACATATTTTTGCTTTAGCCTTTTCTTGAAGATGTTTAGTGAGATAGACGACTTAATATTAGGATTTGTCTTGCTACAATAGTCTACAATAGATTATGTATGTACTGAATTTGAATGCGTGTGTTTGACATTGGCAGTATGAATGTAAAATATCTATGGACAGAAGTGAATATTTTTTTATTCTTCAATTCAACGCGGAGAAAACTTTTTGAAAATGTGTGAACTCTATTTTTTTATTTCCTTGTTAGTAATTCATACACACATTGTTGCTACTAGTCATTTACACACATTGTTGCTACTAGTCATTTACACACATTCTTGCTACTAGTTTAGTTTGCTACTAGTTATTGTCACATTGTTGCTACCAGTCATTTACACACATTGTTGCTACTATTTATTTACACAAATTGTTGCTACTAGTCATTTACACACATTCTTGCTTCTAGTTTAGTTTTCTTATATTTTTTTCTTTACAACGATTAATTTTTATATGTTTTTACGTCTAAATCAACTTTACTATTATTATTATTATTAATGAAACTTTCATATTTTATTATACTATTTGTTTATGTTATTGACGTATTTGCTGTAGATAACAAAGGTATCAATCATTTTTACCATGTATTATAATAATTTTTAATAATTTATCTAAAGAAAAACAAATCTAAAAAAAAACATCGTTTCATGGGTTGGGAATACCAATGAGAAGAATTAGTTTACTGTGAATATGTAAACGAATTAAATGCTTGCGACAATTTACCACAATGTATGTTTACTAAATTAACATTCTGGGCTTGTAATTAATCACTTCACAAAACCAGTTTACTGCCACATGACTATGTGTTATGCGTCTGTTTAATAAATGTTTGCGCAAAACATTTTGTTTCTTTATACAAAACATAGGGAACACATTTATATACACATAAATTCAATCATTACAAAAATACATAAATTATTAACTGAACAGAACACCACATTTTTCTTTCTAGACACAAATTCATCACTATGTTCTTGTCATACATGTCCGTCTGTTGTTCAGCCTTTTTATATTTTCGTCTTTCAGAATATCGTTCACATTGTTATGACATCCTTTTCTTGGGCACACCCGACCTTCTTTTCCTTTACTCTCAGCTATGAGTATTGTTTACGTCAGGCGATCTTCATTCATTCTTCCCAAGTGGCCAAACCATCTGAATGTGTTAACTTTCATTCTATTTGTTATATATTTCTTCATCTACAATTTTTCCTTGTATGATTCATTTCTTACTCTTATTCTCTAGGACAGTAGCCTGTTGAGAAATATTGTTGGATAGACAACAATGGCTCAACAATTTCAACAACGAAGAAAACGAACAAGATGAAATACAATCATATCTTTTGTATATATTTAATCACTTTTGTCTCAAATTAATGAATGCCTGAAATGAAAACAGGTAAAAGCAACCATATTGTTTTCCCGAACACCCGAGAAGACCTAAAATCTCCCTTGAATAAGACATAAATAATAGAAAACATAACTAGATGAACATAATAGATCTTTCAATTTATTGCTTAAAAATAGAGTTTATTGTCCACCATAACAGCGAAATTTGCAATACGTATTAATTACAACAGTGAATTCACTTTTAGCCAGTTCAAAAAATATTTCATTTACTTAATATAACACTTCGTTTTACCCTGTGCAAGCTGAGAGTTAATTGACAATCTCTTGCAAACGTTGAGTGTTTTTTTAAGTAAGTTTCTCCTCTGGTTGGAATTAAAGCCATGGCGCCCGCGCCGCCGCGCCGCGCCGGCACGTTAGCCAAACGATGAACCAATAGGTTTATTGCAATATTTAATTATATTTTGGCATGAAACATAAGAATCCATTGAATATGATGAAATATATGTAATAAAATAAACATAATCAAACAATGGTTTACAGATAACCTACGTTATATGCACTTTTCCATATTATTTTATTTTATTATTTTATTTTTATTAGTTGGCTAATTCACAGAATGTATTACAAAACATGATTTATGTAATCTTTTAAATATTAATACATTCCAATTATAAATTTACTCGTGAAATATTGCAATTTTAAAAGCTTGGTAGAAAAAAGTATTAACAAATAAAACAAATCGAACTATGATGACAGAGGAAGTAACAATAACAATGAATTAATTTACAATAATTTGAGAGAGAAGAAATAAACACATTAATAATATAGAGAAGAAATCTTAACACATTGTGTAAAAAAATTGGTAGAAAAATCAATAAAAAAATCGAGATGCACAATCTCCCAAAACTTACGTCATGAATTTATCAAATATAAAATAAAATAAATTGCAATACTAAGCATTGTTAAAATCACTAGCTATGTGTAGCCATGATCCAATTTGTCTGGTTCCCCTTTCCAAGGGTTACAAAGGTCAGATGTCAGTCGCTTCAATGTAATAACTAGATTCGCCAATTCCAGGATCATGGTCAAAGCGTACCCCGATAGAAACGGGACAAAAACGCTAAAGGGAAAGGGAAAGACTACGCATTGTTAAAACAATGTTTTTTATTTCATTTACTGTTGCTAAATATATCGAAAATATAATACACTATTTTGGCTGTGTTTATACATCTAATGTTGTGTAACAAATTGTTATAAAATATGTATATTTATTTTTATTTGACATTAAAATATATTCACATTTTTTATATTTTTGGATACAGAGTGTTTTTCTCAGACAAGGTTTTATTATGCATCATTTTTGAACGATTCGAAGCTAAACTTGTTATTTATTTTTTTCAAATGCCCTATTCAGAGCGTGTGATGAACGAAGAAATGTTTATTTGAATTTCAAATAATATTATTCATAGGTTTTTAAATAAAAATATTGGGAGACGAATACAAGACCGACATAAGAATAGCGCGAGATGGAGGAGTATAATAACAAAAAAGGAGCTAACCTTTTTCAATGATAGGCATTATATAATAATATACATCAGTCAAATGAAAGAGGCTGATATCTTTTATAGCAACAAGCAAGCTGTTTATTTTCAATTTTGCACAAATTGCCTTTTGTTGGTTGTTATTTTATTGATTCGTCACTATGTAAATTTTACTTTGTATCTACGCTTAATGATTATTTATAAAAAAAAATATTTTTATCTGCTAAAAAATTCTTCACAAAGTTAAGATCAAACAAACTTATTTGTTTTGTTTGTTGCCGTATTCTCGGTGAAACTTAATGATGACAGAATTAATACTTTTTTTTTCTCTTCAGTTTTTCACCCAAAAAAGGATGTTGCAGCCGTTATTAATCAGAAACATTAGTTTACAAAGATTAAGTCAATAAAAAAAATT
This sequence comes from Molanna angustata, assembly GCA_963576475.1. Lineage (NCBI taxonomy): Eukaryota > Metazoa > Arthropoda > Insecta > Trichoptera > Molannidae > Molanna > Molanna angustata. Next base: position 12,837,895 of record OY754964.1, read on the forward strand.
AAATTAAAATCATATTTTTTAAAATAGATTTAAATATTAAACCATGAACTTGAGGAGAGTTCAGCCCAAGAAGGTTAACAATAAGAATTAATATAAGAATTAATAATTATTATAAGAATAAATAGGTACTTGTTTAATTATAAAGCACGTAATTTTTGACACAGAGGGTGCAAAATATTAACTTACATCAAATAAATTTTTCAAGTCGACACCATTATACAAAAATACCTACAAGCTGTCTATAGGTAAGTACAGGCGAACTTGATAAAATTTATACTTGTGATCAGAACTGAATCATTCCCTTCCTATACAAGGAATGATTGAAATCGGTAATGAATTATAGCTGAAGTGCAAATTGAAGATTTTGAGGTTGTTTCAAGAATTCTATGATAAACCTTGGCCAAATTCAAAATGGAACAACGTTGTAAAGAATTATCGCAGAACAAACATGAAATCTAACCATGTCCTCTGTTTTTTGACAATCTTCCAAAAACAGAGGAGGTCATCAATTCAACGCGATTTTTTGTGTATATTGAGCGTTAACTTTTTATCACGTAGTCCGATTTCAATGATTCTTTTATTATGAGAAAGGAATCTTCACAATCTTCACTTCAGCCATAGTTATTATTTACCAAATTATCCGATTTTCATGATTCCTTCTTTGACAGGAAGGAAGTGCTTCAGAGGCGATCACACATATAAATTCCATCGAGTTCTGATGAAGATGATGTGAAAAAAATATCAATATCTTAAAATTGCAGTTTCCTGCAATTAAGAATATTTTTGTTCCACGTCGCATTGTCCGAATTCGATGATTCCTTCTTCATTAGAAAGGGATTACTTCTGGAGTTGTTCTATTTGTCCCTCATGTGGCAGATAGAAACAAACGCCACATCATTACACACATTCATTTTGATGTCGATTTTTTATATGAATGGTTATTCAAAATATGAAAGAACGTCGGTTGATAAAACATCAATATTTTACTTTCACCGTTTATTATTTCGTTTAAAGCTTTACTGGTATCGGCCTATCACAGACCATCTAACAGAAAAACTGTTAATGGTACTCGATAGACCTGTAATGGTAAGTATCTCTAGTTAATTATCACTTTATACCTACTATATGTATATACTGGTGTATGGTGGTGGTGACTATCGCTTCGTTATGTAAATTAGTTTTTTGTAGACAGATTTTCAAAATTTTTCTTTAGCATATTATACAATACTGTTCACCAAGCTTAAAAGAATCATTTATAGGTATAATATGTCACATTGTCATATATTATAACTAAGTTTAGTTTTTCGATAGAAAATTTTTGATGGAACTCCATTGTATGTATGTAGATATATTTCAATTATAAAAAAATACTTTGTATTTGTTCTTTTAAAATCTATTTGATTATTGACGCGTTTCGTGCAAGGCACATCGTCAGAATAATATATTTTAAAATAAACACCGATTTTATTACTTTGAATACTAAAGAGAAGCAAAGCAAAAATTCATATCTAGATAAATGTATAATGTAGTTTGCGTGACGAAATTGTCGTTTGAAGCTCAATACCTTAACTACATAATATTCCCAATTAGTCAATAACTTGAATGAGGTATCTGCAGACAACATACAAATAATATCTGAAGAAAATAATTTGTTGGAAAACTTAATCAATTATATTCTCTGTAACAAACACCGATATAACTTAGGTATAAATTGCAACATTAAGACATGATTTGTCAGCCTTCGTGGCTCATTTGGTTAGGAATCAGATGGGTCGATGGCAGAGCGGTTAGCGCGCTGGGCTAGTAATCCAGTGGTCGCGAGTTCGAATCCTGCCTCGACCGATTTCGTTCACCTATAGCACAAGCATTTATTTGCTTATTTTAGGGAACGTAGGAAGATGTATATGTACTTGTTTAACAAGGACATATTCATTTTAAAAAAAAAAATAAAAAAATAAAAAAAAAAAAAAAAAAAAAGAATCTGACTAGTGATTCAAAGGCCCCGGGCTCGATTCCCGGCGGAAACACAATTTTCAATTATGTTTTCAGCCTGGATCTGTGAGACGATTAATATTGTAAGTCTGGATAAGAGCATGTGGCAACTTGTCATTGGGTTCGTGTTAAATTATTATTTGACATAGTAGGTACCTGTTAGTTACCCGAGAAGATATATAAGATATTTATAAATATAATGATTCTAGTTTTTTATGATAACAAAGTGGAAATCCATTTTGAAATTAATGAACAAAAATAAACCTAAGTATTTTTCCACAAAAAATCGATTATAATAAACTAACGTTTTTGCCGAAATGGAACTTAACACTTTCATTTAAGACCTCGATAATGCCGAGCCACCTTGGCGAAAACGATCGGTCATTATAATTGAATTTTCCTGGAATAATATAAGTTAATTTTTGTTCATTAATTTTAAATATAAATATGATGAAAGAAATAAAAAATAGCAACATTTATACAATATGATGAAACAATTAAAAACTAAATCAATTTTAACCTCCGTAGCAAACATCGATATAATTAAGATATAAAAAGTAATATTAACTATTTTTTTAGCAATTTATTTTTATTAGTTTAATTAGCTATTGATAATATTAATGTAATGGCACAACTTAAATAGTAGAACATTCTAAAAAAATGTGGTGTAAGTACATAATATGTAAGAAAAATCATAGAAGGTTCATTGATTAGTCAAATATATTGTCATGACGTGGTAATTTTTGTAATTCGTAGATTATGAGCATATTATGAGCTTATTTTCTAATTTTTTTGTAATTTTTCCTTCTTTTAAGTTTATTACATATTTTTTGCTTTCCACTTTATGTATGCAAGATATGTTTTGACCTATATCAGAATTTTAAGTCACAAATAATAAATAAACTTTTATTCACCCAAATTTACATAGGCTAAATGAGGCTAACTTAAATGAGGCTAACTTAAATATACTTTCTTAATAGTATTAAGTTTAGTTTCATGGAAGTTTAGCTTAGCTAAGGAAATTCTAATTGGTACTAAAAATGGCGATAATTATTTTGAAAGTACAACTATCTACTTATTTTTCAGCTGCAAAAATAAACATTTGCAGAAAGAAATATTAAAATCTATTTTTGAACTATGAACAGATAGAACTTAGATATTTTTTATTACGTTGTTGAATTTTCAATAACTATTAAGCCGAATAAAGTGAGAGAGAGAGAGAGAGTACTTCCAAATATGATTTTGTTGTTGTTATTTCACAGAAAAGATCTGCTTTGCAATGAACGATGATAATATTTCCCTTTTGGCATTTAGAATATTATACTTAAGTATTATTACTTATATTTATATAACGAAGGAGAGCGGTACTTCTCTCGCAACAATTAAATATTATTGGAGTAAGTAGGTACTTTTGTCGACCTATCGCAAATTGAAATTGCTTTTGCGAAAAATGTGTACGTACCTACCGAAATGGCGATTCATACTGTTTGTAAGTATTGTAGCAATAAAATGGACATTAATTTTATTGAGAAGAAAATAATAGGATTCGTGGAAGAAAGTACAGAGAGAACATACATTGAAAAACGTTGACAAGTTCAACGTCACTTTATGGGGCATTTTTTTTAATCTTCTTCATGGTAACAATCATAGGATTGGTTTGCACTAAGCACTCCATCTTTTTACATATCTTTGTTGTCCGCCAGCCTCATCATCTCTTGGTAGATGCTACAATGCACTCTAGGGTAGTCTCTTTAGTTTCTGCCCTCCGTCATCCCTTCCACGATAGTAACAAAAAGACCCGGATGCCTGATGTTATATGTTATGGCCTATCCATTTGGATCGTTGTTGGGCAACCCTCCTTGGGAGTTTTCTCGTTTCTCCGATTCTTCTCAGTACCACGTCGTTTGGAACGTGGTCTGACCAATGGATCCTAGCCATTCGCCTGTAACACCACATTTCGAAGGCAGCCAGACGTCCATATTCTCTCCGGCTGATAGTCCACGTTTTGCTGTCATACAACAGCACACTCCAGACAAGATATTTTATATATGTAGTTCTTCTAAACATTGATATCAATATTAATAAGATTCAAATATCATTAATTTTTTTGTTCAAAGACAACTATTGCCCGTTGATTTCAACTTACTATGTATTTTTCAATAAAAATTCTTAAATTATTTTTTCAAATACTTATTCTTATTTTTTTCAAATATATAAGTTCCTAGTGTTTAAATCCAGTGGTAGCTAGCTCGAGTCCTGCCACGATCGATTTTATTCACACAAAGTACAATTATTTATGCTTAATTTAGGGACTGTATGAGGATGTATAAGTACTTGTTAATAGGGCACATTCAATCTTTGAAAAAGTCAGAGCTTTTTATAAATTATTTGGATTTGTAAAAAAATCGATTTGAATATAATAAGTAAAAACAGATGACACATTTTTCATATTTACAGAACTATCAAGGTTAAACCCATTATTTACCCGATACCCGATAAAAATGTTTTAAATCGCGAAATCATAATTCGTAAATTAATTTTTATAGCAATAATTGATAGTATTTAAATATAGATTGAAACTCATGGAAACACATCGATCTTAATCTTGACAATGTTTAGTTAAAAGTTCAACAAATATCAAAGATTTACGTAGATACATGGACTGCCATAGACTCTTATGCGGCAGAAACCAAAAAAAGGGTGAATGAGACCACTAAATTAATATCCTGTAACGTTTTACAGCAATGTTTTTACCTTTAGTTAAGTTGTGAATTTCATTACACGCTCTCTCAATGCGAACGGAGATACTATATGTACGTTTAATGTGAACATTTCATGAAACAACTTTGATTGAGGGTAGTCAGACTTTTAACATTCCCACATGCTCGGATCATATCAATAACCTTGGAATAGACGTATTTTAACTACATAAATACTAGTTTTCAAGCGAAAGTTGAACGAAAAATAATATTCATCACTGTCATGTAGTCTTCCTTTAGTTAATTTTCGGCTGTCGTTCATTCAACACGAAACATGCGTATTTGTTGGAATTTTTGGGAATCACTTTGAACAAATAATCAAACGATGTATATATAATTCAATTTGAGGAAAGAAAATCTTGGGTCAATAATCATCGTTCAAAACCATATTGCAATTTAATGATTTACGACGTCATTAAATTGCAATATGGTTTTATTGAATTAAATTGCGACGTCATTAATCACTGAAAAAGAAGACAAATATAATAAAATAGAAAACCATTTTTTGGATATTTTTTTCTGATATTATGTACAGGATTTGATGTATCATGTGTTTCCAAATCAAATGATCACAACATTTTGGATGAATGTTAATCTTGAATTTACTCATTCTTGGATAAGGCCACCTTTGGCCCAGAGAATGACGCCGAGTCCGGTGATAAACGCGCCACACTACTAAAAACGATGTTTCAAAGAATTACAGCCCATTCTAGCTGAATGTTGACCTTCAGACAATCCATGCTCTGGTATTTTTGAGAGAATGGCTATTATTCCAAAACGCTTCATATGAAAAAGTCATCGGAGACTTTCTCCAGCTTGATCGAGCTTTACTTTGAATTTCACTTATTCCGAATCTTTAGCTTTCAAATCATCTCCAGGGAAGAAGCTTTGCCTTGTGTTCCACCATTATTGGGTTTTGCGATGCTACTAGTAGGTATTCTTGTAACTGATGAATAATTTTCTACACATTCAGATGTTTGAGCTTGCGAACCATAGCCGGTTGCGAATTTCCAACCAAATAAACTCACACTGCAACGTTTTCACTCCATTGCCATTATTTTTTATTTTCAACTCACAACGATACGCATTGCACTTATTATATACAATACAATGAAGCATTATAATCTTACCAAAAAAATGGCGTGCTCTGATAAGCAGATTGAATACTAGACACTCGTAAAGTTAAAACGACTTTTTAAAACTTAATAACTTAAGTTTTATAAAGTCGTTTTCCTAATTAATTTCTCGCGTTGCTGCAATGCACAAACTTAGAATAGTGCTTCTACTTTTTTTCAATTATCATCGTTAACGGATGTCTCGTAAGAGCCGGGTTAACGAAAATACAACAAACAAAATAACATCTCACAAAGTTTAGCAATGAGGAGCACCACCGAATCTGAATGTTGCATTTTTAGGTGAGACGAGACTAGTGTGTGGGCATATACGCATGTGTTGTTCTTCCTTGCATAAAGTAATGCACACCCGCACACCTGTCGCTGGTTACCCAATATTTTTTTTTATTTTGGGGTATGCCGTGATGGTACCTACCTAATATGAAAAAAATACTGATCTAGGATCTCTGATTTTTTTTTCTTTGCACACATATTTGTCATTTTAAATTTATTTTTTACAAGAACTGATTTACAGGTTTTTCGATAAATTCGACAAATAAAGTCACAGTGAAATTGATACATTCTTTTCAGTCATGCTGAAGACATAAAAAAACGTAAAACTCGAGAGTATGAAGCATTGTATATTATATAGATAACTTATACGATGTTTACGTTACAATGCGTAGAAATTCAACATTTTTGACGAGTTCGCGGTTCAATTTGTTACATCGGCATAAAAATATGGCACGCACCAAATTGGATAAACCAAGGACCTACCCCTCTTACCAATAACCAAAAACCTCCCTACAGCCTTCAATATGACTGCGAATACAAATCAGTCGGTAAACTGGATATTCTTACTACTAGTACTAACTAACTTGTATATGGTGTGAGGCACTTCATTTCATAATAATATATTTCAGATGTAAATATTTGGTTCTGTGACGGGCGGCACCGATTCAATCTTGATTGTCTCGATTGACGTGGTCTTTCACCGAATTCTAAAAACGGATGAATTTATATAGCATCATTTCTATTTATGAATCATATCATTCAGATTATGTGGAAGTTGCGAATGCGATTCTCTTTTCTATAAAATAGTACCTACTTTCGAGACTACTCCAGAAAGTTCATCTTCTGCGACTTTGTTAAATAACGATATTTTCAGTTCAACACATATTTTGTCGGTCTTCGTGGCTCAGTTGGTTGGGTATCTGACTGCACAGTTTTTAATTGTGTTTTCAGTCTGGATCTGTGAAACGATTAATATCGTAAGTTTATAGAATGTGGCAACTTATTATTGGGTGCGTGTTAAATAAACTAAGTTAACTAACTTGTTAGTTCAATTATTCGTCCAATTATTGAATTTGGTAGTCACCTCTGGAGTGGCGCCCCCCAATACCTACTGAATACCCTCGACGCTATCCAAAGGCGTGCTATACGTCTGATTGATGATCCATCACTGACTGATGGACTGCAATCACTAGAACACAGACGTAAAGTCGGTATTTTAAGTTTATTTTAATAGATAGGTACTACCACGGGAATTACTCAGAAGAACTTGCATCTTTGGTCCTTCCTCCACCCACTCGCAACAGAGTCACTCGCTTTACTCAATCGTAGCACCCATTCACAGTGGACCTTCAACATATACGAACAAGTCGCTTCTCGAACTCCTTTATTGATACAGCAGCCCGACTGTGGAACGATCTTCCGAATTCTGTGTTTCCACCTTCGTACAACCCGGGTCTTTTTAAAATCCGAATCAATAAACTCTTTTCTAGACTGCAAACCCCTCCCAACGCTACGTAGTGCGCTTTTTCGGAAGAGCAAAATGGACCCAAATCCTAATAGCTGGTGTCCCCTACGTAGACATTTTAAAAAAAACGTTGTAATTATTTATAAATTTTATGTTTTTCAAGAACACTTTCCTAACGTATTCCAGATACCAACATATTAAAGCTGTATAATACTAAATACCTAATTTCTACCCTCGCGTTCGCAGCACTCATTTAATCGAACAGTAAAATTACTTATGACGGCTCGGTAGGTGGACTCAGTGATAGCTACCATTTTGTGACGGATATTTTCTTTCAAATGCGCCAGGGAAGTCGATTTATTGGCGTAAACTTAAGATTTAAGATAACCCCATAGGAAAAAGTCCATAGGGGTTAAATCAAGACTGCGTGAAGGCTAATTTATGTCACCTCTCCTGGAGATCAATTTGCCTGGGAAAATTTCATGAACTCGTGGCAGAGATGTATTGGACGTTTGTGACGTTGCTCCATCCTGCTGGAACCATGTTCTCTGGTAAAAGCCAGGAAAGTTTTTCAGTTCAGGCACCAAGAAGTCGTCTAACATCTCCACATAACGCTCTGAATTCAAATATAAACTTTCTTTTGAGAGACCTTGTATTTAGTGCTATTATATCAAATATCGTATTTTTATCTTTGTGGTACATTTTAACAAAAAAATAACTATATGGGAAACATATTTAAAAGCGGGCTATAAGTTAAATTTACTTGATTATTTACTACATATTTTTTTTAATTAATTGCTTTTTTATTTCAAGTGACTCTAAATTATCTAAGCGTAAACCTACTTAATTAATGTGTAGAACTTTTGTACCTGATTGAATATTTAAATGGTGGTCATTTTGTATTAAATGTTCCGCGAAATCCGAAAAGTTATCCTTTTTTAAACATCTGACATTTTTTTCAACTCTAGTCTCGAATTATATATATCGTGGAACAGTCCTCACAAGTCAACACATACACCCTGGAGTGATCCATTTTTTTCTTTTGTCTTTACCGTTTATTAATTGCTTTCCAAGGTTGTTAACAGCATAAAATGCTGGCTTTTCATCCTTGGGTAAGTAATTTGAAACTATTTGTGATAGATTATTGACAAACAATATGCGTAGTGGACTTTTTGCATGCTAAAACTCTGATTCGGAGTAGAACGTTTTATGTGTGTGTGTGTGTGTGTGTGTGTGTGTGTGTGTGTGTGTGTGTGTGTTTGTGTGTGTGTGTGTGTGTGTTTGTGTGTGTGTGTGTGTGTGTGTGTGTGTGTGTGTGTTTGTGTGTGTGTGTGTGTTTGTGTGTGTGTGTGTGTATGTGTGTGTGTGTGTGTGTGTTTGTGTGTGTGTGTGTGTGTGTGTGTGTCTTTAACTGCCATTTTTTTGTCTTTAACTGCCTTTATTTCCATTTCTTTAAAAGATATCGAAAAATTCCGAAACATGTAAACTAGAGAATTTAATTTTCTATAAAAATTGTGTGCATTATAGTAATATATCTCAAACTTTTTAACAATTTTTATTTAGTGACGACATTGCTTCATAGAATTGGTATGGCAGTCGCCAATACACAATAATATTATGTAAGAAGACTTAATAGTTTGATTCTTAAATCTCCAAACATACATACATACCATCATGCTGTTTTCATATTCTGGGTAGAAAAAAGGACTGACCTCCATACTGTCCTATCTTGACATACATACCTACATGTGTTGTATAGAAAACAAAATTCCTAAAATATTCAAAAATTTGGATTTATGGGTTTATATTTTGGTACTTATTCTTCAACTATACATACTATCGCTATCGACAGTTGGATCTCATGTGTTTCATGCAACTACTTGATTCAATACTTACCCAGCTTTATTTTATCGTGCTACAATGTTATTGTATTAATTGCTTATTTTATTTGATTTGGGTCATTATAGTCGTACATTTTCACTATTATTTCATACCGAGCAGAATTTTGTTTGAACGTGTTTTGTTTGAACTCCACTTCACTTTAACTTAACTTCAAAGTTTTATTAATTTTTATGATTGACCTACAAGTAAACCTTCTTTCTTTAAAATCGACTTCATTTGCCGGGCTATTAGGTACATTTACCATCACTTATACCTATATACAAATCATTAGCCCATTTTATAAACGCTAATGCCAACAAAAAAGAGTGGGTTGTGGCCAACGCTATACTCCTCACTTCAAAATAACTCCACGAAGTATTCAAATTAGGAAGCATGGAGGAAGCATGGACGACCCTGAAGGAGACCTTGCTAAAAGACCCTGAAAGAGAGAAGATTGCTAAAAGAGGTGGAACGAAAGGCGACGCATGGTGGAATAAGGAAGTTAAGTTAGCTGTGGGTGAAAAGAAAAAAGCGTGGATGACATTAATAGCTGCGAAAGGATCTGATAGTGAAGAAAGGGCGAAAGAAAACTATAAATTATGCAAGAAAGTAGTAAAAGACACCGTAAAAAAAGAGAAAAAGACAGTATAAAAGAAAGAGAATGCCTGAAAATAGCCAACGACTTTCCTGGAAACATGAAAATGTTCTGGAAAGGCGTGGCGAAAAGAAAAAATGGAACTGTGAAAGCATCGCAAGGAATTAATGACAAAAATGGGAAAATAATTATGGATGAAGAAGGAGTGAAAGAACGATGGAAAGAATATTTCAAGGAGCTGTATGATAGCAGTATAAGCAGGGCTGCGAATCTGAGAGCATGGCAAGTAAGTGAAGATGAAAGTGCTTGAAGCAGTGAAACACGCGAAAGCGGGAAAAGCTGCCGGGTTTGACAGTGTATCAGCTGAACTTATAAAATATGGCGGCGAGCAGACGTTGGAGTGGTGCCTCTCTCTTTTCAACATGTGTTGGGAAGCAGGACGCACTCCTTCGGACTGGAGAAATGCAGTCGTGGTACCCTTGTATGGAGGTAAGGGATCGAAGCTCGACTGCAAAAACTATAGAGCCATAAGTTTGTTAAGCTCAGTTGGTAAGATGTATGCAAGGATTTTGGATCAAAGAGTGCGAAATATTACAGAAAGCAAGATATGGGATGTCCAAGGTGCGTTTGTGGGCGGCAGAGGATATATAGACCAAATTTTTTCTCTGCGCACGATCACAGAAAAGGTTCTGGATGAAAATCAGAAAATTTTCTGTGCCTTCATAGACCTAGAAAAGGCGTATGATAAAGTTGTTAGAGAAAAATTATGGGATATACTAGCGGTGTATGAAGTGAAGAGCAAGCTGATACGCGCAATCGCGTCATTATATGAGAAAAGCGAAGCATGTGTTCGTGTCAACGACACAGTGACAACGTGGTTCTCTATAAATAATGGCGTTAGGCAAGGGTGCGTGCTATCTCCATGGCTCTTTAACCTGTATATTGATTTCTGCTTAAGAGCCCTTAAGGATGAAAGCAAGGGTATGAAATTGAGTACTGTAATGGTGCGAGATTTGATGTATGCAGACGATAAAGTTCTATTAGCAGAAATTATGGAAGAGTTACAATATCTTGTAAGTATCGTATATGAAGGATGCATAGATAACGGACTTAGGATGAATGCTAGCAAATCAAAGACAATGGTCTTTGAAAAGAGTGAAAGCAGAACAGCGTGTAAAATAAGGGTAGAGAACGAATGGCTCGAGCAAGTCGACGAATATGTATACTAAGGAAGCATATTTCAACGGAATGGACGGCTTGATAAAGAGATCGAAAGAAGAGTTATGGCAGGAAACAGAGTGAATGGAGCACTTAGACCAATTATGAATGACCGCAACATATCAAAGGATGCCAAAGTTGCCATTCATAACGCCATCGTAGTGCCAACCTTGACGTATGCAAGTGAAACCTGGACATGGCAGAAGACGCATGAAAGCAGAATAAATGCAGATGAAATGAGATCGTTAAGAAGAATTTGTAATAGAACGATGTATGACAGGGTAAGAAATGAGGACATAAGGAAAGAATGTAAGTTGAAGAAAGATGTCATTACTAGAATGAAGGTGAACACATTGAGAGGTTTGGTCACATGGGGAGAATGAATGAGGAACGCCTGACGAAGAAAATATACAGAGCGAAAAGGAATGGAATGAGAGGTCGGGGACGCCCAAGAAAGGGATGGAACGACCATGTGAACGATATTCTGAAAGACGGAAATGTTAGAAGTGTGAGCAACAGACGAACATGTATGAGACGATGCATGAATGTGGACGAGGCGAGAAATGCGTGCCAGGATAGAAAAATGTGGCGTTCGGTTCTCTCTGCCTACCCCGCAAGGGACATGGCGTGATGGTATGTATGTATAAGTATTCAAATTATGAATGGAAAATTTTCAACATTTTTTTTCAATATTTTTTTATTTCAATATTTTATTATGAAAACTTGATATTCCGGCTATCAGACTTTTATCGGAATCTTAATCGAGAATATTTTTAAAAATAAATTACAATACTTATATCGGAAAAAATATAGTTGTTGATATACATGACAAGGTCAACATTTTATAGCAGACATGAGTTATAAGAATAAATATATAGAGACTGCTGCAAATGACATGGGACTCAGGATAAATGCATCCAAAACCAAATACATGCTGGCAAGCAAGTCAAAGGCAAACCATACACATCCACCATTAGACATAGGGTCACACCACATAGAAAGCGTTACTCCTTCAAATACTTGGGTACCTACTGAAATCAACCACGATAATAACTATAGTACCGAAATTAGAGCATGGCTATTAGCAGCAATATATAGCAGGTTTCTATAAGCATCTGAGGTCCAAATTGCTCGGTAGAAATACCAAAACAACCTTTTATAAAACGCTCCTCAGTCCAGTCATTGCATATGGCGCCGAATGCTGGGTAATGACCAAAATAGATGAAAACGCACTTCTGATATTTGGTCCTATCGACGAAAAAGGAGTGTGGAGGAGACGATTTAATCACGAATTAGAGGCACTGTATGGCGAACCAAACATTGTACACTTCATTAAAATAAGAAGACTGCAATGGTTGGGCCATGTCCACAGGATGAGTGATGATCGTACTCCCAACAAGGTTTTAAACAACACACCAGACGGAAGAAGAAGCAGAGGCAGACCAAAAATGAGATGGCTGAACGATGTGGAGGCTGATGTCCGAGCGCTGGGCCTAACCAACTGGAAGAGAGCCGCAGAGTGCGGGGAGGAATGGCGACGGATTCTGAAGGAGGCCAAGGCCCACAACGGGCTGTAGAGCCAATGATGATGATGATGATGATGATGAGTTATAAGATGTGTGTTCATGATCTGACAAAACTGTAATGAGGAAGAGAAAATAACTTATGAAACCGCGATGTCGTTCAACGATAAAATTGGAAAGTACAAAAATCTGGAATAACTCAAGGCAAATCAAATTAAGACCGCGCGACTGGGGATAACAAAAAGGCAATTATTTTTTACAGGTAATCACAAATTCCCCAATTTTTACTGCGAAATCATTTTTTTTAATTTGGACTCAGCCGTAGGTACTTGAATTTAAGAAAATCTGTCAATAAAAAAATAGTGAATGCAGTACCTTCGTACATAGCAAAAATAATGATTGAGTAATAAAATAATTTGAAATCCTAATAAATGTAAGAAGTTCCGATCGGTCCTAAAAGAATAGTCTTTGACACATGTATTCCCTCATTGCAAATATATGGATTGTCTTAAAGAGAAAATTAGAAAGAAATAAGAAGTATGACAAAAATACCGACATAATGGACAGAACAGAGAGATTGAGACCCAGAGTTCGTGGGGCAACAGACGAAACGTAGGATGACCTCAGAAAGAGATGATCTCATCCCTATCGAAGGACGAGGGTGGACAAGAAAGGCGCTGGACAGAGAGAAGAGGAATTTAGAAGTGAATGCTTAGAAAGTATATGAAGAAGTATAATAATATAATGAATTAAGTAATTATACAGTTTTCTATACACCACCAAGCAACTCCTTCATTGATATGGAAATTAATATAAGATATATTTGTTTCAATAATATGTTAAGTGAGGAGAGCAGAACATGAAGACGCCGGCTGTGGTTTATAGGTACCTATTTGAGAAGTTTTCTGCATTTGCATATTTCATAAGAAAACCACCGAAAACCCTCCAGGGAATATCAAACTCCCAGCGTGTTCATAGGTATTATAGATGGTTGTTTCAATTATATTTATTGAAGGAATATCATACAATATTTTAAATTTAATATTAATTTCTGACTATGAGACTCTGGCTTAGAAGAGTTTTTCCATTCCACTATTTTCGATTACCCCGTAAAAGACGGGTAATCAATAACACAAGAAGCAAATGGACGTCTCACAAAGTTCAGCGAGGAGGTTCACCACCCACTTGAATTTTGCCTTTTAGGTGAGACGAGATTAGTCTGTTTGGACACATGTGTGTGTCGTCCTTCCATATACAAGGAAGCACATCCGCACACCTGTCGCTGTTTACTCAGCACTTCCCACACCTGTCTGTTTACACGGCTTTGTGGTAAGACGAGACGAGATTAGTATGTTGGGATACACGCGTGTGTCGTCCTTCGATTTACAAGGAAACAAATCTGCATACCTGTCGCTGTTCACCCAGATTTATGGTATATACCGAGATGAATCGAATGAATCAAAAAATCTTATTGAAAATAAATATGTAGGTACGTACCTACTAAAAAATAGATTTTTATAATTATAAAGTGAAATAAAGTGTCTTGAATATTATGTAAAATAAGTAATGAAGACCATTGTTCAAAACAACAATAATAATAATAATAATACAAAGCAAACGCCTTCATTCTGCAATATGTATAGGTTTCCCAGAATAAAGGCCTATATGTACATACGCCACGGGGTTAAGACGTCTACGGGGCGGAGACGGAACGTGGTGTTAAGATACTACGTACGGGTGTATTATACATACGCACCGCGACAATGACGCGAAAGAAACGTGCTAGCGTCGTGAACAAAAAAAATGGATTATCCAACTGTCGATATGTTCAAGAGAATTTATTTCTCATATATCGACAAAATATCAAGCCAAGATACGCGAGATTTGTATGCAGGGTTTATATTTTTCACGTCAAGTCAAAAAACACTAACTTAGAGGATTCGTAGCATATACTCAGAATTCTGAGTAGAATATTTGGTAAGTCTATGTCCTCCCCCCCCCCGCTTATAACTTCTGATCCAATGAATGCACATATCTTAAAATTTCAAAAAATAGGTACAGAAAATTATAGGCCAACAAAACTTTAATACTCAGAATTTTGAATTTTTGTTTCAATCAGGGTCTATCAATTAAAATTCCAGACTTTCTCAAACATTTTTTATTAAGAAATACATTTTTGTGTGATAAATTTATGTATTTTACTGCCTATATTTCCAAAGTTTTTGAAAAAATCGAAATAAGCCGAAACATCACAATTAGATTATTTAATTTTCTATAAAAAAATTTAACATTGTTGCAGTAGGTACCTACATCCCATTTTTTTAACAATTTTTATAAAAAATCGAATTTAGTGATGACATTGTTTCAAACAATTTGTAAGGCAGTAAAAACTACACAAAATCTCACTCAATAGTTTGATACTTTCTTAATCTACAAACATACATCATGCTGCTTTCATATTCTGGGTAGGAAAACAGACCGAGCTTCATACTATCCTAACATATACCTACATGTTTTATATAGAAAACAAAATATCTTAAAATATTTATTAATTTGTGTTTAAGTGTTTATATTTTGGTTTGTATTATTTTATGCATATTGTCGCCATCAACTTCAGTTGGATCTCATGTGTTACATGGAACTAGTCATATGAAAAATTGGCATTACTTAATTGCTATTGCTTTAGATGATGAACAAACAACTGCCGCCCGCTGTCTAGAAGAAAAGGAGATGTTATGTATACCTAGTATATCCTTCGTGGCAGGAATGAGAGCAAGAAGGAGAATATCACACATTTCACAAAAAGCAACTAGATAATGAGACT